>JACJUM010002477.1:718751-739729 GCA_020976665.1 Heortia vitessoides | reverse complement strand
GGGCGGTAGCGGGCGGCGCGCGCCCGCACTGGAGGAAATCCGGCAACGGCACGCAGTATACGCCTATCTCCTCCTAGTGGAAAACGAAGCATTTGTCGTAGATGTGTCTAGCTAGCCACGTCTGATTTTTGTAACGCATTGATGTGAACCATTAAACTAGTTTAAAGTCTGCTGATGAACTAGTCTGCAGTATCCTCATAATTGAGTTTGCAGTTTAGATTTCATTTATATATTTCGATATTGCTCATGTCTATCTTAAGGTATTACAGTGTAACGGTATTACAGTGCAGGTACATGACCCTGTCAATGTGTCACAAAACATACTTAGAACTAATAGAATTGAACTTAAAACTAGTAATTTCACCTGCATTAGACCTATATGAGCTTAGTACTTGCAGTACGATTTTTTAGGTGATATTCCTTTTATTTACTTATGAATTATTGATATTCAAAAGTAAATTTCAAGTAAGATTTCCAGTCTATTAAAATGTTTACAGCCTAGACTTTCAGCTGATATAATGATAAAAATTACAAAAATAGTTTAGAGATCCATCCAGCTTGCATAAACAAACCAACTAAAGCAATACCAACAGACACACGACATACCAACAGACATGGACTGAAATATGGATAAAATGCGTTCATATACCTGTATATTGCACTGGGTGTATAAAAATTAAAGAAAACATTTAGACAGTTGCCTCGCAATGCAACGAGACATTCAATGTAGTAAAAAATCATCGAAGTCGTTAATTATATTATATTTATTTTAGGCTGTGGTGATGCTGACTATTCCGCATACCGTATTCTTGTTTGTCTTAGTCAGTCAGAAACTCACATTGTTATTAGGTGTCCGCTCTGCTGTCTCCGGGATGGTTATGAACGGTTTCCTGTCCAGCTCGTTGGAAGACTGGTTCCCCGCCGCGGACTTCTCCTTGGTCTCCTCATCGAGCGGGATGTCCGGGACTACTTGCAGGTCTTCCGGTGGGTTTGGGACAATCACGTACGACGCAATGATGCTGGACAGTTGGTCCAAGACCTGGATTTTTTTAACTAGCAGTAGAATAGGCGACTGAGGTACCAGACTCGACAGATGTCGGTATATACATCCGAAACAGTGCAGCTCAAATGCACAGGACGGGGATGGGCAGCAGCATGCCCACCGCGATTCTCACAGCTCTGCGATTGCCAACATGCTTGCTAAGCGCAGCAATTATAGGCAAAAGAGGCTGGGCCGATTTGCATGATTTTTTATGCGTTTAAGTGGCGCCTTGGATTATTCAGACTTACAAATCAGCCCGGCAAATGGCGCTGCAGTCGGTATCTGGTTTATTTATCAGGACAATGCCTATTAGGTCTGCTAGAATTAGTACAGAAAATCAACAGCACTCATTATAATTACTTTGAGAGGTTTTATGCATAGCAAATGCTAGATTATATTTAAAATTATATTAAGGTCTCGGTAGAACAACGGTAGAGCAGTCCCCCGGTATGAGATAGATGCAGGTTCGAGTCCCGCTTGACATATAAGACAATTTGTTTTTTTTTCTAGTAAATATAGATATGAATATAGTGAAACGTGGTCTCTTATCGAGTTTCTTCTCTGAGCCTTATTTATTAAGTATTAGGTTCAAATCCCACCCTGGGCAAATATGTATATGATGATATTTGTGTGTGTTCTGTGCCTGGGTGTTGAATATATGTATTTAAGTATTATATTTGTGATTCCTCTGTTGTCTGTTGTCCGTAATATAAGTGCTCTAAGCGGCTTAGCTCGGAGTAAGGTCAATGTATGAGATATTGTTGGAATTTATTATTATTCAGTATAGGTACACTTACATACTAATATTCATAATTAAATATAATATTAATTAGACGGTTAACTTGGGAATGTGTGCACGGTATGTTATTATAAAACTAATAAAACTTATATTATTTTATTTATCAAACAAGATATAAATAATGATAAAGAATGCAAGCAAAAAAAAAGAAATGAATTATTTCGCTGCTCTTTAGCTGATTTCATGTGGAGGCTGAGGATTACTCAGCCGCCAGGATATTTCAAATTTCCCTTACAGTATATTTAGTTATACGGTCACTCACCTCTTCCGCTAACAGTCTATGCTTTGGGTCCTTAACTAGAAGTCTCTGGATCAGGAACACGGTGTTGTCCGACACTTGTACCGAGTTGCCGTCGCTGGAAGAATATATAATAAAACTGATTATAGTTTTTTTACTTACATAGCGTCGGTTACCTAACAACACTGCTTTAGTCATCCGTTAACTGGACTCCGTGGTGAGTCGCTTAAAGCAATCACATATATACTACTTAAATACAATATTTAACACCCAGACACTAAACAAACACATCATCTTATAAATATTTGCCTTGGGCGGGAATCGCACCCACGACCCTCAAGACGCACAAGATAGGATCACTACCATCTGAGCCTTCGGCAAAAGTCATATAGACCAATTTTTCAGGAGAGCGTAGTAATTGTTTATTTTATAGATTTTGATATTTATTTGAATAATTTGGATTTAAATTGGGTATGGGTTGCTTAAATTGAGGTTTGGTTTTCTAATAAGACCAGATCAACAAACAAGTATACAATCCTCGTGACGTAAGATATTTTGTCACATATTACACATTTACGCAGTAATATCACTGCCTATCATCACGCAGTTAATACTGCTGTTTGGCGGTATAAATAGGTGAGAGTGAAGTACCAAAGCAGACAACCTTTGTACAAGGTCTATCTCATAAGATTAAAAGAAGTCTATATTCTTTCAGTAAAAAATGCTGAATGTTAATCGTCAATAGCAATCACGCGTCAGTAGCAGTCATTAGCGTATTCAGGGTTAATTATTTTAGGGGGTGGGGGGAGGGGTGCTGACTTGCCATGGCTGGCGCGATGACGCACTCACTCACGCAGTCGCCTTTTTATGTGCAACTTTTCGACTTGGGTGGGCACAACCCACCTGGCCCCCTATTTATATAGCAGTGGTATATCAAAATTCATTTAAAGATTAATGTCACGAAAGTTTGTCAGGTCTGTGTACCACAAACGTTGTCTTATTTAAAGAAATATATTACTATGTCGATTAAAATAATAAATAGTTATTTTATATTGGATCTAATAATAAATTACTGATAAAAGATTCGAATGAGGTTATTTCCAGTTTTTTCTCAGATTAGCCTAATACTGGCCTATGGCGCCGCCTGGGGTCTGTGCGAAGTGGTGGCGTGGCGGGGCGGTACCCGCAGTGGCACACATGTTGCCCAAAGACACTCACGGAGGTATATTATAGTTGGCCGCCTGTATCCTACTGAACAGCTGCGTGAGGCTCGTGTCGCAGAACGGGAATTGTCCGTACAGCATCGTGTACAACACCACGCCGAGGGCCCACATGTCCGACGGCTTGCCCGAGTACGGCTTGGACATCAGCACGTCCGGAGATATATATGCCGGTGAGCCTGCGGAGAATTCATTAAGGATGCCCTTAAGGAAGGATGCCCCAAAATCCCCGTTTTGATATTTAGTGCAATTGCCAAGTCAATAAATACATATCTACTGATTTCAATATCCAATTTCAGATATTAGGTTACTTAATTACGTGATAACTTAAAACAGAAGGTCTCTTAACCCTAGATTACTAAGCTTAGTCGAATCGACGACGCGAATTTGAAAAAGTGCCATAAATTTCAAGTGCGTGGTCGCACTTATTTCAGCACCCGTGTAATCTCAGTTGATCCGTTGCCCCCGCGACAGACGGAAGTGTTTCTTAAGCGGGAGGCCTGTGAGCGGCGGACCAGCGACCATGGCTCGTCACATCGACAAAGGTCAGTATTAACGTTATATTTTGTACTATTGCGTTTCATTTATTTTAAGTTTGTTAATTAGTGTTCACAAAATAGAAGTAATGTAAATTATTTTTTTAGATACGATTCTTTAGCTATTTTTAGCAGATAGTAGTGATGAAGAAAATTTATCACAGTGAGAGGGAAGACCACATCCAGGTTGATTCCGCTTATGAGTCAGTTAGTGAGGATGCGGTTGCTTTTTTGACATAGCATCCACCTCCAAGTCAAGACGATCAGGTACATGACCATGTATCTCCATCAATTGAAGATCAGATATCTGGTACTTCGGCACAGGAGCGTAACCTACGTAATAGGAACGTAACTATGGACAATTGGTCCGCCTTGGTACCATCAGCCAAAGGCTTACTAAAAGAACCGTACAAACTAATTTTATTTAGAATTCTATGAGCAAACAAAGGAGAAATATCGGCAGAGTTACAAAATGAGCCCTCACGTAGAGCTGGTACTCCTATTTTCTGCTATGACAAGGAACTCATATTGCTTTCGTATAAACCCAAACCTCAAAAGGTAGTATATTTACTTTCCACAAGCGGTGAAGAAGAAACGATGGATGAGGCTTCTAAGAAGCCAACAATGGTTAAATTTTATAACCAAACCAAAGGTGGAGCAGATACGTTGGACCAAACGTGCTCTCTTGCTTCTTGCATCCGCAAAACTCGCCGTTGGCCTTTATGCAATTTTTACGGAATGCTCAATATATCATTCATAAAAAGTTACATTATATATGTAACTAACAACACGGAGGCAAATAAAAAACCTTTATCGATGCGTGAATACTTGAAAAGTTTACATCACAAGTTAGTCTAGCCACATATGCAAAATCGAATGCTTGTGTCCACACTCCAAACTGAACTGCGTGATTCTATACCACAATTATTTTAATAGACAAATATTTTCTTCAATAAAACCTTATAAACCTACTTTTTTGACAGCGTAACGACGAAAGCTAGTAATAAGCGTTAAAAAATAAGATTAGTGATCTAGGGTTAAGTAAAAGCTAAATATCGAAAATATATTGATCGAATATATATCGACTTGGAACTTACAACTGTTCACGATTGAAAAAAGGTGAGCTCTAAGACAGTCAGCTCGAGTTGCGAGACTTGGGTTTCATTACAAGTTATGTTTTTGGTGCCAATTATTTAGCCTTCTACAGTGCACCGATATCTGCGTTTATGTTTAAAGGGTGAGAGAGCTCGGGAAACGACCAGCAAATATTTAGTAATATTTATTTTATTAGCTAGTTAGACGGGCGGGTAATTACTTAACTACCTACACACATAAATAAATATACAACCAAATAATAGATAAGCATGATGTATGTACATTTTCACAAAAAATAAATAGTCTCTGCCTACCCTGATAAGAGTTAGCTGTATATTTGTATATCAACTAGTAATGGATATATGGGCATAAGTAACTTCAGACTTGTTAATACCTACTTTAATAATATTAAATTTCAATAATATGTGTAAAAACATAATGTTATGACGAATACATTGTTATAATTTTCCTTTTTGTTTTTCCTGTAAACTTGCACTTGTCTCTTACGACAACTAAATTTATGACCGTCGCTATAGGCTACAATGAAAGAATAAAAAGAAATGCAAAAAATCTACAGGATTACAGTGTCTTTGTCTGAAAATACAAAGACGAAGACCTAGACAACAATAAATAAATGTCTCACCTCTCTGATCCTTCAGTAGGTCTCGATCGCTGCCCAGATGTGTCCCAAGACAGAAGTTCGTGATAGTTATGCGGCCTGTCCTTTGGTTTAATACAATGTTACCTAATTTCAAATCTCTATGTACTATATTTCTCTGAAATTAAACATTTTATTTCATTATTTACTAACACAAAAACTAAATTTATATACATATAAGGTAATATATATATTTTTTAAATTGATGATTTGAGATATCAAAGCGGAGAGTTTGTTTTAAATTGTTATATCGATATTTGCAAAACTAATTAATAAATAAATAACAAATTCCCACAACATTTTATACATTGACCTGAATCCGTAGTAAGTCGCTCAAAGCACACGGTGATAGACTACAGACAATAGAAGAATCACAAATAAACTACTGAAATACATATATTTAACACCTAGTCACAGAACAAATCAAATATCATCATATAAATATTTGCCCTGACTGGATATCGTGTCTTGTGCACCAAAGGTCACGGGTTCAACCCCCACCTAAGCTAAATATTTATATGATGATATTTGTTCTAAGTCCGGGTGTTAAATGAATGTATTTAAGTGTATATTTATGATTTCACTGTTCTCTGATGTCCGTAACACAAGTGCTTTAAGCGACTTATGACGTTAATGTATGAGATGTTGTGGGAATTTATTTATATATCTGATTTTAAAATCGCAATCTTTTTTCATGATTAACATATCAGTATAGTAGCGGTAGCTATTATTTAATAAATAAAGATGTCAACAACATACCCTATGTAAATTAGCAACAACCCTAACAATGTCGTAGAATATAAGAATCGCTTCCTTTTCTGGGACCTTTTTCACTTTAGTGACATACTGCTGCAGATTTATCAGTTCCGAGCCCTTGTCACTGAACTGGTGGGAAGTGACGCAGTCCAGCACGAGAAACAGCCGCTGTCGCACCCTACCCGTGTATATGAACCCTGGGCCGAATGGACTTGGGATCTCTTCTAGGGCGTAGTCCTACAACATAAGGAAATTATACATGAAGCAATGAAAAACTACATAATGCCAAACATCTGATACATACCAAAATAAAATTATTACTGTCTATACGTAATAACGTATGTAATAGAACCTAAAATAATGATTATTAGAATTTTTGTCTGATTTTAATTATCTGTGCTTCTGTGCACGATAATCACAAGAATGGCTTGACTGACACATGTGCGGCTTTCAATGATGAATATATGCAGCATATGTTTCACTATTATAATTAAGTCACAATAAGAGGTTTTCATTTTGAAAAATATATTTAATCGACACCGCCACATAAGCACTATTTATACTTTGGATTGACTATTATCAAAATAAATACTTTCACAATTAAGCCTGCTTCAATTCCATTAAATATGTTGTTGTTTTATACAATTTGGCCATTCCATTCGAAAGATATCACAAATTTAAAAATGTAAGTGATTTGATAAATGTCGCAATTTCGCAAAAAAATAATTTCATGTTAGATTTTTTTTCATTTTACTCTTTTTTAATAACTCCGCTCTAAAACGATAAAGTATGTATGGGAGAGTAGTGTGTGTATGTGTGAGTGTAAAAAATTATAACTTTTGAATGTCTTTCCGTTTGTTCGTACGTCTTTTACGAGGAATAGATTGAATTTTAACGAATCGATGTGATTTTTAAAGTGGATATAGTTGAGGGGATAGAGAGTGACATAGACTAATATCTTTCTAACCCCCTACTTTCCTAAAATAAGCGATGGAATTTACCCCGAATTTAACGCGAGCGAAGCCGCGGGCGGGCTGTAATGAATAATTAAGAAATCCATGCATACAAAGTCGTGGGTGTAACTAGTCGTAAAATAAATTTACAACTATCCTCTAATATAAAATAAATTTACAAATATCCCTAATCAATAGCATACAACAAAATGTCTCTGTTATCTGTTATCTATGTTATTTAAGCATTTTACCTCATAGTCAAGTCAAAATATGAGATATTGCATTACTTTATTAATCAGTTATAGTATGAGTACTATAATTACACACCCTTAATTTGCCAGAACTTTTTAGGCATATAATTTTAAACATAAGTATTGTAAGCCTAATAATGATTATATATACTATTCAATAAGCTACACAGGATATAAACTAGATGTAATTAATATTAATATATTATTTTTATATTAATTAGTTGCCTGTAAGAAATTGCATTTAGCGATAGGACCGCCTACCTGTACCTACTATTCCATGTTTTTGTGATGTTATTATGTTGTTTTCATTGGTGTACCATAAAGAGTATATTATTATTATTATTAAGATAAGAAGTGGACTCTGTAAATTTATATTTTAGCGATAGGGCCGCCTACTTGTACCTACTATTCCATGTTTTTGTGATGTTATTATGTTGTTTTCATTGGTGTACAATAAAAAGTATATTATTATTAAGATAAGAAGTGGACTCTGTAAATTTATATTTTATGGCTTATTTATCTTCTGTAAAATAAACATGGTTAAATTAGGGATGTCCCAAAAGCTCACTTTAACTGATTGTTTTAATAATGTTACACTTTAATAAAGTAAATTGTATCTATCTATGAATACCTAATATATCAATTGATATTGACAATAGTTCCGTAGCTGCACTTATAACAGAGATACTTATGTTTATTAACCTCCAATAACATTATTTTTGAATTTTCTCTTATTTTGTGTGAATTGTCTGGATCCAACCATGATTTTTTCAAAATATCAAAATAAATGAAAATTTGATAATAAGAGACAACTGTCAGAAAAAAGGAAAAGCAATATTAACTATAAGATTTGAGTGTAAATTGTAGGAAAATAAAATATTGACTGGTGCATTTTATTATTTTCAATTATACTATCTAGTCTGTCAAGCAAAAAACTATATTCCATTTTACACATACTTTATAATCCCAAGTGCCATATAGTTAAGTTAATAAGGTGAATGTTATCGTTAAATCTGCCTATTATCCTGTTATACATTTGTTCAAGATACAATCACCTGCTGTGTGGATGAGAATGTGAACATTCAATGTTAAAAACTAACAAAAATAAAAAGTAGTAATAGTTTACAATCAATTCCAAATCTTTGTCAATTTTGAGAACAGGTGCTATAGATATCTTATATTTGTTAAACATGAAGTGTGTATTATTTTGTAAGTAGACTAGACTAAAAATAAGAAACTTAATACCTACTTTGAATAATCCATGGTGATGTATTACACCATCCTGATCCTTCAATAATGACAATAATGAATATTCTGTGTGCAACAGCATCTTGCCTTGTCTATCATCCTGCATTTCCATCTGGCCTTCATATTTTAACGTTAAGATTTTCACCTGCAAAAATTAAATGTGTTAAATTATAAACAAAACATTGATAAACATAATGAGAAAGAATAAAAACTGACAAGTTAAAATATAATTAGCAACCTTATAGCTTAGGGGCGATCTCTACCAGGCAACCTTTGGATGGACATAGACATTGCTTTACATGCTTGTTTGATCTTGGTAGTTTTGACCTGGTCCTTATTTAATATTTCTTCTACCTGGTTAAGTATGCCTCAGTTGTCCTAAACCAAGTCTTCTATTCACTTCCGTACCATATGTTTGTGCATTCATTCTACTATCATCCATCCTTTCTATATGACCAAACCATTTCAGCATTCCTTTCTCTTTTGTTGTCACAACATCTTCTTTTACACCACACTGAACTCTCATCACATTATTTTTTAATCTATTTCTCAGACTCACACCATACATACTTCAAAGTGTTCTCATTTCAGCAGCATACTACTTACTCTCTTGTTAGTTTTAATTGACATTGTGTTATGCAATAATAGGCAATAATAATTTTAGGAAATATCTTATAATTTTTCAATATAATATTTATATACTATTTACATAATATGAGTAAATATTATAATAATTATTTGAAATAGTTTTGCAATAAATTAACTATTCCTTAGTCTAAAACTTAGTCTAAAAAGGTAATATTTAAAAAAAAAAACAGACAATCATACTTTCATTATATCTTACATCACAGCCTTGTGACCTCTGTTTGCATGTCTATTTTAATTAAAATATCAGCGTCATGATTCAATTTATCTATATTGACATTGTTTATTTACCTGGTAGAAGTCATCTGTCTTTTCTCTCCTTGCCAGACACTGAACTATACTCTTAACTGGACTAGGGCCAAGTTTAGGCCCTAACAAGAAAGAGCCAGCTTTCCTCACATGCTTTTCAGGGACGGGAGTTCCAAGGAGAGGCACGTCCTTTCTATTGTATGTTATCTTCATTTTCTTTGAAGGAAACTTCTTTAAACTTTTTAGTGCACTACTTGAAGATGTGCTTGCGTATGCTGACACCCTAGCAACCTTCGGACTAGGCTGCAAGAGCAAAGGTCGAGTCTTCTTCCCATGGCTAGAACTGCTTTCTGGCCTGTCGTGGTCCATAACGAAGCAGCTAAAATAAAAAACCTTAACACTTACTTCTTTATTATTTGACAAAAACACTTCAAGTATAGTCAGCTTAAATATGCTCGAACCACTAAATAATTTTCAAAGTCACACTGTTGAGAAACAATAGGGCAAAGTGAAATTCAACAATTTATTTACCTGTGAAACGAAAATGTCCGAATGAGTTGTGTTCGAAAACAGATGATATAAACTGTATTTTTATTTTTCATATAAATTAGACAGACTGTTCATTAAGAAATGCCTTTGCTCAGTTTGATGTTGTAATAGAACCTCTAAATATAGCTTGATTAGAATGATAGCAGTAAAATTAGTGGCCATATAGCGTCAAATATATATCATTCATAGCGTCAAACGAAGGACCAATTTGTATAGGTATTATATTATTTTGCATCATAGTTTGTTATTTACATTATTTATCTCATTGCAAATTACAAAGTTTATTACCATAAAATATAATAAAATAAAATATTTTAATTTTAAATCAACCTAAAATTAGTATTAAAACTATTTCAATTTTTGAACATTTTACCGGATTTTAGTAGTTAATTATCGTAAATATGGTCAGAAATCATTAATCTTTCTGGAGAGGTCTTTCTGGGTGGTATGGAATTTCATAAAATGATATTTTTATTAACATTTATAATTAATTGATTGATTTAGTTCAACTGTAAAAATAACTGAAATCTCAATTCGACAGGTAGAACTGCAGAGGGCTTGGCCCTAACTTTACGTGACTGTCAAATAAAAATTTGACAAGATTTTTCTAACCATGTTTGTCATATATCTAAATGGTTATTTGTGATACAACTTTTAAGCAAGTTGTGCAATATTAATCACATTCATAACTGTAAATAGAATTTATATTTCAGCATTATGTGGAAAGGTCTCAGATTAACACAGTCCCAGTTATCTAAATTAAATTTTAAGGGACATAAACTTCAGCCAGTCGGAGTACCAGCTTTAGATTCAGTACTAAACCAATGGTATGAATTTTGTAAAAAACCTCCAAAAGGATTTGAAAAGTACTTCCAACCTGGCGCCAGTCAGAAACAACAAAAAGCACCTGAAAAAGATGCGTCCCCAGCTCCATCAAAAAGCGCACCCGCAGCTCCCAAACCTACGTCGTCCCAAGATAAATGGAACATTAACATGTTTTCAAACACCAGTGGTGGTAAAGGCAGCAGCCGGGGTGGGTACGACGGACAAGATAAAGAAAAATGGATGATATTTGGTGCCATGGGAGTTGTGACTTTACTTGCCTCGATTGCATACTTCGAACTCAGATACAGAGAGATTAGTTGGAGAGATTTCGTAAATTTGTATTTGAATAAAGGAGCTGTAGAAAAACTAGAAGTAATCAACAAAAAATGGGTCAGAGTAAAATTACAACCTGGATCAGCTATTGAAAGTAAAGTTATCTGGTTTGCTATTGGAAGTGTTGACTCCTTTGAAAGGAATTTAGAAAATTCACAAATTGAGATGAACATAGACCCTCCAAATTTTGTTCCTGTTATTTATAGAACAGAAGTTGAAGCTTCCAGTTTAACAGGAATGCTCCCAACTCTACTTATTATAGGATTTTTAATTTATATGATGAGGAGATCAGCCAATATGATGGGTGGCGCTGGACGCAAAGGTGGGGGATTATTTGGAGGTGTCATGGAATCCACAGCAAAGTTGATAAATCCCACAGATATTGGTGTAAAGTTTCAAGATGTTGCTGGTTGCGAAGAAGCAAAAATAGAAATTATGGAATTTGTAAACTTTCTTAAGAATCCACAGCAATACATTGACTTGGGGGCCAAGATCCCTAAAGGTGCATTACTCACTGGGCCCCCTGGTACAGGTAAAACATTATTAGCTAAAGCTACAGCTGGTGAAGCTAATGTGCCTTTCATAACTGTCTCTGGATCAGAATTTCTTGAAATGTTTGTTGGTGTTGGTCCATCGAGAGTACGAGACATGTTCTCAATGGCTAGGAAGCATGCGCCATGCATTTTGTTCATTGATGAGATTGATGCTGTGGGTAGAAAGAGAGGAGGTCGCAGTTTTGGTGGTCATTCGGAGCAAGAAAATACTCTGAACCAGCTACTTGTAGAAATGGATGGTTTTAATACAACAACAAATGTAGTAGTATTGGCTGCTACAAATAGAGTGGACATTTTAGATAATGCTCTGCTGAGACCTGGTAGATTTGACAGACAAATATTTGTGCCTGCACCAGACATCAAGGGTAGAGCTTCCATTTTCAAAGTGCATTTAACCCCTCTGAAGACTACTCTAAATAAAGAGAACTTGTCTCGCAAAATGGCTGCATTAACTCCAGGTAATTTTTTTTTTGTAAATTAAGTATAAAGGCAGGGATACAGAATGACTTTTTCTAAAATTATCAAGCTCTTGTTTCCACTTCACTGTTTTATTTATATGGATTACTTGCACCAAAACATTAGCAAGATTACCAATTAAATTATTATTAGATAACCAATAAACCCTTTCAGATTTCCAGGAAGCCTCTTGTAATAATGGTAACTCCCTGGTAGCAGGGTTAAAAATAATAACAACCTTTACTTTTGTAGAAACTTTTAATTACTTTTTTATGGTAACTATATCTAGATTAATACTTTATCCATTGAAATCACTTTTCAATAAACATAAATATGTAATTAATTGTTTTAAACATATTGCTTTATATTCACCATTCCCCCTGCAATATAGGCACTTGCAAAACATCAACAAACAAAATATTTATTACAAACTAAATGAAGTGATGAAAATATAATTTATGTGTATTATTTGAGTTTATATTTCATACAGCTTAATAGTTCTTTACTCAATTGCCTTGTTTAAAAGTATGTAAGTAAGTAAGTAGAAAGTAGTCTGCCAGCACAAGAAGGATATTAAAATTTTGTGTACAGCAAGTTTATTTTATAATCTGGATGACCTAACAAACAAAACAATATGTTGTGTAAATATTTTCACTGCATATTTCTTTTACTAGCTTATCTTATACAAGGCCAATTTATAATTCCCGCTGTGCAAATATAAGCAACTTACTCAATGGGTCCTTTATGGCAATGGTGTTGGTTACATTTCCGTGAACACAACAGCATTTTTATTATCATATGATTATATCCATCGAAAATGACTATTACCTGACTAGACCTGGACCCGAACCGCCCAAAAAGGCTGCGCTAAGCAAGCCCCGTGAGGGAGGAGAATTACTATATAGGAACAAGGATGTAGAGATAGAGAAATTGTCGGTAGTCAAAACTTGTGCGCGGCTGTGCAGACGCCGTTGCGCGCACATCTCCTACGATTCAGCCATTATTACCGCAAGGCTGGTATGGCCATGGGACAGTGGAGGGACTGTTGGACCTGGGCCTCCCCAAGATAGGAGGATTCTTGCCCATAAGTGTAGCGCTGGGCAAGTGTAGTGGCAGATTGAAAATCGCTGAGTGCAACTTCGCGACGAGGATTTTGCTGCCCATCCTCACCCAGTAATGTTGCTGTGCTGTTTTGGATGCATATACCGCCATCTGTTGGTTTCAATACCTTAGACGGCTCTTACGACACCTGGCACAGAGTGTCGTAAGAGTGGTACTATTCTACCCCGCCGGTATCCCCGGGCATTTTGATCACCTCCTCAAGTTAATTGGGTCAAACATTAGGGGTTATTTATTTTCGTGCGATGGCAATCTCAGAGCGTAGCTTCGCGACGAGGATGCAGCTACCCCTCCCCGCCCTGTTACATTAGAGCATTGCGACATTAATCGCCTGACACCTACACCGTCTGATACAGAGGGAGGCACTATTCTACTCTGCCGGAACCCACGGCCATTACACAGTGAACCCGCAGATTAATTTATTAATGAAGTCAACTCAGTTACTATTAACGAACGCAACTCTCGTTTGCAGGTTTTACTGGCGCAGACATAGCCAACGTGTGCAACGAAGCCGCCCTGATCGCCGCCCGCGAGCTGGCCGTCGACATCACGATGAAGAACTTCGAGCAGGCTATCGAGCGAGTCGTAGCCGGTATGGAAAAGAAATCTAACGTCCTCCAGCCCGACGAGAGGAAGATCGTCGCGTACCACGAGGCCGGCCACGCGGTCGCAGGCTGGTATCTGCAACACGCCGACCCGCTGCTCAAGGTCTCCATCATCCCGCGAGGCAAAGGGCTCGGCTACGCGCAATACTTGCCCAAAGAACAATATCTGTACAGTAAAGAGCAACTTTTTGACAGAATGTGCATGACCCTAGGCGGCAGGGTGAGCGAGGAAATATTCTTCGGTAGAATCACCACGGGCGCCCAAGACGATTTAAAGAAGATCACCCAGAGTGCGTACGCCCAAATAGTGCATTACGGGATGAACGCGAAAGTGGGCAACGTCTCTTTCGAAATGCCGCAGCCCGGAGAGATGGTGGTGGACAAGCCATATTCGGAGAAGACCGCCGAACTTATCGACTCCGAAGTCAGAGAGCTCATCGCGTCCGCACACCGGCACACCACCAACCTGCTGACCAGCCAGAAGGACAACATCATTAAGGTCGCCGAGAGGCTGTTGAAACAGGAGATTCTCAGCAGAGACGACATGATAGAACTCCTGGGCCCGCGGCCGTTCCCCGAAAAGAGTACTTATGAGGAGTTCGTCGATGGCACGGGATCCCTGGAAGAAGACACGACCTTACCTGAAGGACTCAAGGACTGGAACAAAGAGAAGCAGCCTGTGACGTCCGCGTCGGACAGTATACCTCCAGGTTCGGGCGCCACCAAAAATTGAAATTATTTATAGTTTGTTGAGGTTAGTCATTTTTATGTGTAATAAATGCTAATTACCTTTAAGACTTAAAGGGATTTTTGTTTAGTGGTGAGTTTGACTCTACATAGTTTCGCTGATGTAGAAACTATTTGTTATCTGGATATATTTTCGCAGTGTGCAGCGATTTTTATAAGCCTGGTCCATGTAAACTAAGCTTACAAAAACAAAGTACCCACAGTAGTATTATTTAGTTATATCCTCGACCTGATTTGAAGGCTGCCTGCATTTTTAGACTATAATTGAATGCATTATACAGTATGCTGCATACTACAGAGTTTGTTTTTGTAAAATAAATAAATTCCAGTAATATTATGTGCTTTTATTTGAACCCCTTCTTTTTAATGGTGTCTTTGTGTGCATACAGAATAAGTACAAAGCTAAAGATCAAAAACTTACACAAAATGTTGCTATATTTTTTATTCGACATTTCGCCCGTGTTCAAGATGAAAAATGTATTTTCCGTTTATGTCGATTGCGTTATTTTTGGTAGATTTGTATAGGTTAAATGAAATTGTATGTTGTTTTATATGATAATTATTTCAAACTACATCTCATAGATTGACCTGACTTTGAACAAGTTTACTAGTTTCCATCGGACACATTAAACATAGGTGTAGTCTTTGATTACAAATAAACAAACAATATCACCAGAATCATCAAATTCTCTCGTTCACAAGAGGACAATTAATAAAACATGCATCCGCTCCGTTTTGACGTGCACAGTCCGCGAACGTCTATTCCGCCCATGCGGCTCCGGCAATATTAAAATAGCTACAAGTAATTCAAAATAACTTCCTTAGACAAGCAACCGGTTCCGCGAGGTAGGTATATGCGGAATCTTTGCGGCTTATTCCTACGTCACATGAGTTCAGAAAGGAGCGTTACCCTTTTGTTTTCCTGATATGTAGTTCGAGCCGTTTAGTCTTCTGCACGGAAAGACGTCTATGTCCTTAAGGCTAGTTCGCATTAGGCTAGTATTTTAGTCGAGTAGAGAGCAATTTAGTAGCTAAATGTAACTGAACACAAAAATTCAGCCGAGTAGGTTAGTAAATAATTTAGTCGAATCAATCCATTACGTTTTATTATTTTTGGGCGAGTAGCGCCTCCGTGTCACTGGTTTACTGGCTAAAGAAGTCCGAACATGTTTGATTAGTTCATTAGTGGCCGAAAAAACCGTCGTCGCGCCTCCCGCCATTTTGTTTTTCCATAATGTATTCCTGGAGCGAATAAACTTCTTTAAATTTTGTTTCGTAATATATTGATCAGGAGTGTTTGTGGAATATTAAAACCTTCATCTTCTCTTTCAATGTTAATTCGTTCAGAAGAAAATTAGTAGCTCCTAGTTTATCTCTTCTATAGTTCCAGTTTCATACCCATAATTATTTTTGTTAATCATTTCTTCATCCCGCTCTTCTAAAATAGCCATTACGATTAGCTTAAATAGTTTATTCATTTTATTGCGTTGCAGCTCGTCTTTTTTTCATCTTGCAAATACCACTCACTTGTGTACTGTACTGGACCGTAATGCGAACGATTTCTGTGCAGTAGCGAGTAGTTTGGCCACTAAATTACTCTCTACTCGACTAAAATACTAGCCTAATGCGAACTAGCCTTAAATCGTAGCCCGAATTTTGCGACGTTCACGAATAAGAAGCCAGCCGAGAAGAGAACGGTAATGGAAATATGATCGTATTTACGCACACCGAAAATGAAACGAAAACAGTTGTTAAATAGACGATCAAGTTTATTAAGGTGTTCTTGATATTATTCTCTTATATATGTCTGTTATAGAATAATAGCGAGGGTTTTTTAGCAAAAGGTATGTCGTAAATGTTGCGAAAGGGAAGATTTGTATAGAGTTGTTGTGTGCACCGCTATAAAATTTTAGAGCCAGGCACTACAACCTGCCTTATTCGAATAGTCTTTTCATTCAATCAATCAATTCCTTATTGTTACTACAGGTTCTAAGGTTGTTAAGAATAGTACATGTAAGTGTCATCCGTATTGTACCTCATGGGCGTACCATGTTTATTTATGTGACGACAGTTATTGGGTTCAATAGAATTACTAACAAGTCAGACGTCAGATATCACACATAAACTCTTTTAAAATATAGTAGTATTTTAGTATTAGTAATTATCATAATTTTTTTTCTTCTGGTATTCGATTATACATTCGCGGACCATGCCTAAAGAAAGATGTTTTACATGGTTACAATAATTTATTTCTTGCTAAAATCTATGTCCTGCAGTGGATGTCCAACATCGAGTATAATGAAGTACCTAAAAGCAGGCCAACAATCATATGGTCTACATTGGACTGGCACACCATAGATTATTAATTTAATCTGTAAGTAGTATGTATACCTCATCATCCTAATCTGTGCAATGTGCACATACAATACCTAGTCCACCCACTCACCTGTTTACTCATCTCATCCATCGAGCCGTATCTAAAAAATACATATTCTTGCTACTAAGGTAAAAAATACTAACAAAACTAAAAAAAATATGTAGGTACATACTAATGATCAATATCTAAATAAACATTTTAAACATTGTCTATAAGGGTATATACCCTGTACCCTTATATACAATATTTAAAAAAAGCTACATCAAGTATTTTGAGACAACCAATTAATCACCACATCAGCTGCTGAAAGTTCACTCACTGCTGGACATAGGCCTCCCCAAGAACAGAGGAATTTTGCCCATAATTGCCACGCTGGGCAAGGGTGTTGGCAATCGCAGAGCAGGAAGCTTTCGCGACGGGGATGCTGCTGCCCATCCCCGCCCTGGGCATTAACTACACTATTGTGGATGGTTCTGGTATCTTAGTCTGGTACCTTATACCTATATTTGTTTGTTCGAAATTTAACTGATGTTAACATTAATCTCACCTATATTTTAGGCTATTACAGAACACAAATTGGATATTTCCAGGAATCATTGATAGAGAGGTATACTTTTTACAAGGTTATAGATTCCTACGGGATTCCAATATCGATTTCACACAAGCAATGTCGCAGGGAACAGTTAGTGTTTTATAATTTAGTAAAACAAAGTGAAAGTGAGTGATTGTTTGAAATTAATCTTTTCCTGATATATTAACATTTTAAAGGAAGAAGGACCGTTATTAGAAACCCATCCACAGCTCCCGCGCGTTTAATAAAGTTTATAATAAATACTTGATTGATTATCAGTTCCCGTACCTTAGTAACCTCATACAACACCTGGTGTAGGGGAAGGTACTATTATACTCTGCCGGTATCCCACGTGTAAATTTAAATAATATAAATATCTTAGTGTTAAATATATATATTTAACACTCAAACACAGTACCTACGAGCCGTTATCCACAAGAGAGGAACACTACCATATGCAAGATCAAGCCCTACCTTTTTCAAACTAGCTACTGCGTCTGTTCATAATTTAATGTGATTTAGCTTTTTAGGCCTTTAAAAGTAGCGTAAGTTACACCTAACAACAGCTACCGGTAGATACAGGTGACTAGTACTTTACCCCTGATCTAATTTTAACGAGACTTCTTCTGGCAGATAGCAGGTGTCAAATTAAGAACAACTTTTTTTAATATAAACGCTAACGTACCTTAATGTACAATAATGACTATTGACGAATAATAAGTTTTATAAATTGTCCTCTTATGAGCAAGGGACATGGTGATTTAGCCTATACACAACAAAGCCTGCCTTATCGCTGCAAAACTGACATGAGGTCCCATAGTCTTACCTACACCGATCTTAATAGCTAACGCATAGATAATTAAAACTAAGTCCACTGCAGGTTCATTACTCGACCCACTAGAAAGAAACCTGCAAGAAAAACTGGTGATGATATAGGCACCACCAACACCCTATGTATAAGCTGGCGGTTATGAAACAACTACCATTGACTTAAAACTAGTGTTTAAAGCAATTTAATCCCAAGCAGTTTTATCGTTGACATAAACTTTCATTAAGGATAAATGTTAGTCTTCTGATATCCTATTTCGTTTAATTATGTAGGTAGTCAGAAAATAAATAAAGTTTGCCTACCTACGTTACCCAGTACACTGAATCTTATATACATAAGTAGGTACTTATGTTTATACATAGGTATGTAGGTATACCAAATTATACTAATAATTATATTATATTACATCAAGAGTGCGAGTTTGGTTTTAAACCGATATAAATTGATTACCAATATATACCTATCGTCGTTTAAAAATAAAGAATATGTTTATTCATCATAGCAGAGATTTTTTCCATAAAGTAAGTAGGCAATACCTACTTGTTCGGACAGACCAATTAGAACTTTACCCGCTAAGTAAATCGTTAATAGTTTTTAAGGTACTCTGTTACATCCCTACCTCAATAAAATGAGAAAATGTAGTTGTCGTCAATTCAAAACGTTATGAAGTGAAAAAAAATTGTTTTGGTTTTAAACGGATTTTCTTAATAAGTTATTAAACTAGCCTTTGGCTGTGACATACCGGCAGAGTAGATAAGTACCTCCCCATATACCAGGCGTCGTAGCTGGCGACTGAGTTACCAGAACTGGCAAGTGGCGGTATATCAACCCCGAAATAGAGTAGCTCAAATGCAACTGGGCGGGGATGGGTAGCAGCATCCTCGTCGCGAAGCTAAGCTCTGCGATTGCCACTACGCTTGCCTAGCGCGGCAATTATGGACAAATTGCTCTTGTAACATATCCCATGTTTAGCAGTGGAAATTTTCGTCAACACGAAGTTCACTCGTCAGTCAGCGTGCCTGTGCCCGTTCTCAGTAGAGGCGGGCGGCCGGCGGCTGGACTTTAATGCTGTCACGGTGTGCTTTCTTTCCTGAATAGTTCAATTTAGGTCTTCTTAGTGTTTTGTTTTCTAAGTACTGTTTAAAGAATATAAAGTTTCCTAATCGGTAGCGATGTGTACCGGTAGCCGAAAAAATTGTTGTTCTATACAATAACAATAATACAAAAACCGTGTCTGATTATATTGTTAGTTCTTTATTTTAGTTATAGGCGTTTATTTTACCGATAAACGAACCCGTAATAATTAGGAATAGCTTCAAAGTTTATTACATTTTGTGGCAATTCTTCATTCTGATTTAAATTGTTCTTTGTAATTTATGGTGTTACAGACATATATTTTTTCTGATATCATGGACAGACGATGAGGCAAAAGATAAACCAACAAAATTACAAACTTTGAAAAAGAATTTTTCAAATTGTACAAGCTACCTTTTCAATATACCTAAAAATATTAGATTTTTTTTTAAAATCCTTCATGACTTCATTCGTCCTCATAACAACCCGCCGGTTTTACTTGGACGACACACTTTCAGCCCTATTAGTGACGCTTTATTCGATTGCACAGTTTATATCTAATTTGATAATGCTGTATGGACTAAGTTACTTGCCTTATGCGTGTAATTTTTTTTTATCTAAGTGTAGACATTTTGTGGACGTTATAAGGCTTGTAAATAATTCTGAGACACGAAACATCACCCAGTATAGAAATCCGGTTAGATGCAAGTAAGGTTTAAAATAATTTACGACAAATCGAGTACCAATAAATTTAATTGGCCACTGGCTGAAATCAAAAATTTACATTTTGCTTCCCTCCACGTTAGTCGAACGTCAGAAGGCCGACACCGGCCCGCCGCCCGCGCCGGCGGATTGCGAACAAACAACATAAGGAAACGGACCCGCCGGCCGGACGGCGAGGCGACGCCGACCCGGTACATAAAATCGAAGGAACAACTTCAACAAAAAAAAAACAGGGTTATATTAAAATTATAATATGAAAATATTCAAATATCGGCCGAAAATACATTCGACCGTCTTTCTGTTTATTTAAATATGCACTACATTAACTTTATACATCACCAATTTCTTAAGTAAATTCAGTTTTTGTACAATATAAAAAGAATCTTACAATATCATCTCCTACGTTTACGCGCGAGCGGCGTACAACGCGCCCGCGGCGAATCTTGATCTAACCGAGCGAACGACAAGTAAGAGAAATCGTAACAAAATATCTAAAATTATGGTAATTACGGTAATTATACAAGTG
>JACJUM010002477.1:664216-718351 GCA_020976665.1 Heortia vitessoides | reverse complement strand
CGGCGAAGGCGCCGCCGGCTCCGGCGTCGGCGGCCGGGGCGCGGCCGGCGGCGGCGTGCGGTCGCGCGACGGCTCCGCCCTCGCGGGCTCGGTCCTCGGCGGGTTGAGCTCGATCGTGATGTCGGGCTGGACGGGCGGCATTCTGTAGAGACTCGCCTTGTGGTCCTTGCTCGATTTGGACTTGTGTTTCTGTAAAATGTTCGGAACGGTCGGAGATTTGCGCTTGTCGGGGCGGTCTCTGTCGCGCGACGCGACGGGCGATCTGTGCGTTCCCCTGTCGTCGTCGTTTTCCACTGGGATCACCTCCAAGCTCGGCCGACGTAACATGGAAGGTATTTTTAGAGACGATCTCGAAGCGTGAGGAAAGTTGCCCATCGCCACGAGAGGGTTGGGCAAGCCGCCTAGGGCGCCGGGCAGAAAGCTCGGCCCCGGTATCAATCCGGGTCCCCCGCCGGCGAGCGCGAAGGGATTGGTGAGAAGATTGGTCGAAGGCAGGCCTCGGAGGGCCGGATTGTTTGCAAGGCCTGCGAAAAATTCCGACCCCGGTATCAGGCCCGCGTTGGGTATCAAACCCGGGCCAGGCATCATGCCTCTTCCGTGAGGCATCGTGTGGAAGAACGGATACCCCGGGGGCATTTGCAACGATTTCGCATCATTCTTTGGCCGCCCTTTAGAGGATCTACCAGCTTTCATATTCTGCCGATCAGCTTGTGCCATTTCAAATGCCAGTTGCTGCTGCTGTTTCTTTAAAAACTTTGCCTCTAATTTAGCAGCTTTATCTTTTTTATCTTTATGCTTCTTTTCCTTTTTGATTTTTGGACTGACACTAGCTATATCTTTGGGACAGGGTAATTGCAAAGATTTATTAATTGATATACTTGGCCTCTGCTCTATGGGTGGAGGCTTGAGCTGATGCGCTGTATGTGTATCCATAGAATCATCGTCAATATTTATTATTTCATTAGTCCTTAAATCCATCACTTTAGAATAATCTAACGCACTATTATCATTATTGTTCACAACGGGTTCTTCCTGTTTCAGTCGAACATTTTCTCGGTATTTACTTTCAAACGAATTTTCATGTGCCGAGTTTTGCAACCTTGAGATCAGATTATCAGACTGTAATTTTTCTGGAACAACCTCTGGAGTGTTTTTATCTTCCTTATTTTTGTTCGATATTCTTTTAAATATATTAATCTTTGATCTATCTGGTTGAGATGCTAGTTTTTCTTCTTCGTCTATAACTTCCTTTTTAATTTCTATGTCAGGTATAATAGAATTTGTTGAAGATTGTTTATGTACAGGTATAGAATTAGAAACAAGTGGAGATTTGGAAATAGGAATTTTTCTAGGTACTGGAATTGCTTCTTCACCTATGGGCACATTTCTGGGTGTAAATGATGGTTGTGGGAGGGGTTGCAAGGGAGGTGGATCTACAGGTACCTGTTCAATAATGGGTTTCATTGGTTCTGGAACAATGGGAACATTTGTGGGTGGAGGCATAACAGTCTTTGTGGGAACAGGTGGTGCCACTCTAGGTGCCTGTGTATTCACATGATTATGTTGCATTGGATTTGATGGTAGTTGCCCATCTTTACTTCTCATAGGATAACCCAGAGGATATTTACTCAATTTACTACTATCCTTTGATTTACTACTCTCACCTTTATGACTCTTATCTTTTCTTTTACTTTTCATTACTTTACCATTCAATAATTTACTCTTTTTAGACTTCTTATCAATTTTTTCTAATAATGGTACTTTAATAGGATTTGTTTGAGAATTTGCTTTATGCTTGTCATAATGTTTTTCTGAAACAATAGTAGGGGGACGGGCTTCTGGCAGTTTTCCCTCACGGGCTGGCGAGAGGAAGCCCGACATGGTCATCATTACACTGCTGATTTCTCTTGTCCTTTCCTCTTCATCCAAGCGTAACCTCGGCCTTTTGCTGTTGGGCAGTGAAACAGGGTCAACGGGCCTCTTGAATAAATCTTTCGGTTTTTCAGGACTATCAGTGACTGATATTTCTGGACTTGTACAAACAGTACTGCTTTCAGCATTGTCAATACCATTCTGACGGATCTCGACAGTACCTGCAACAACTGGTGTATCCCGTTCCTTTTCAGGGTACATAGGAGGAAGATGTTCATGAACATGTACAGGTCTGGTGACCACTTCATGGCTACCGGGTTTTAAAAAATTCAAATTAGACTCTTTAGGTTTTGGAAACTTGTCAATATTTACAGGTGTGGGAACAGGTGGCACACACCTTGTGTACTCTGCTAGCTCAGGCAATTGAACGTGAAGATCACGAAATACTAATCCTAAATCATGTAAATTTGGTTCAGTCCTATTAAATTGTTCGGCGTACCTACTAGCTTGCGTGCCAAGTGACCTGATATATTTCTCAAGTACATGCACCAAAATGTCCAGCGGCGTCGAGTTTATACCATTCCATCCTATAGTTTGGCATATTTGCGCAACATTCCTCCGTAGTATCTCGCGGGCGAACGTCTCTGACATTATGACACCAACAAAGTTATCTGGAACAAGCGATTTGTGTACAATTATAACAAGTCAATAGTATCCGACTGACTGGAATTATCAGAAAAACTACACAAGTTGTGACCAGCAATTAACACGATCGTAATAGAAACAACAGAATAGGTAAAACAGTGATTCTCATGATTTTCATACCTGCAAGTGTCTAGTAGTACAGAGACGTGTTTGCGAACAGGTGGAAACCTTAAGTTTGGACCACACATGTATGCTTCACTACAGTCTATGAAAGTCACAGGTAAATTATACAAACAAAAAATTCAGTTTTAATGTAAAATAATGAAGTGTTTACGTAAAAACTTCTCAGCATTCTAAAAACACAGTGCCCCGTGCGCCATGATTGCATTTTGGGTTGTCAATGTTAGGAGTTACCAGAACTGATAAAGAAATATGGCGGTTGATTTTAAATGCGTTCATAAATATTAAACATTTATAACACAACTTTTATTTTACTAAGTAATTAAAAAATATATATATAGTACAAGACTGTCAATGATATAACTATATTAGATTTACATTTTAAGATGTCAGTTTATGATGTGTATAAAAAAATCAGCATTCGATAAAGACAAATTCATCAACTTGAAAAATATATGTATTTAGTTTTTTATATAGATAATATAAAATCTTTCTATTTTACTACTCTGAGTAAGAAGTTCGACTTATGGTTACAAGTTTTTGCTTACTAACATACACTCAAAGTAAATTTCCCAGGTTGACTCAGTAAGTGCTCTGCAAACAAGATAATCTAAAGTATCTATTTCGGATATTCCACCTACATACAAAAGGACACGGTACAACTTTTAAATTAATAAATGTAAACTGAAATTAAAAACAAATAAAATGTTCACATATGTAGAAATGAGCTATTGCATAATATGGAAACTTAAAATTTTACTACACAAGTTTTTTTTAAGCTTTACTACACAAGTTATTGAATCTTTCTATTAAATGTACATACAATATTGTTAATGGTATGAACAATATTGTCCAGTACAGTCTTCAAATCAAGTTCTAGATATCTAGAAACTTTATTTGTTATACCTATTGTTAAATGGTGACTTGGATGTATAGGATTACGAAATTATGACAAATTTGTGTAGGTGCCTACAGATTTTTTATACATTAAAAATAATTTATGCGAAATCTAATGCGTTGACCTGATTCTGAAATAAGTAGCTTGTAGCACTTGCGTTACGAATTGCAAATATAATCCACATGAGGGAGACCTCGAACGAAGGCGTCTGCTTTGGTACCTAAGTATATATCTATTTATACCGACAAATTATTATATTTAGTTTTCGCATTAATATTTGTCCTACCTTACCTTTGTGCCTGTACATGATTTTAAATGCAAAATTGAAAACGAGTGTTCCATTTTAAATATAATTTTCAGTGACAGGATAACTAAAATGTTTAAACTTAACTTAAATTTGGCTTTACTAAATACTTGTCTATTTAATATAGGCCACGCCAGGCAGACGCGGGCAGCTAATGAATAATGAATAGAAATATATCCTTTTTATATTGTTTTCTTATAATAAAATTGCCATTAAATCTGAAGATTGTCTATTGAGACGGCTAATTATCGAAATCTAAGAAAAGATAAAATCTTAGACTTCAACGGAAAATATCTTAATTAATTTTATCTCCTTTTTCATGGTTATAATGTCAATTACGTAATATCAAAAATGTGTTTTGACACCAATTTTCCAAAAAATGACAGTAGTTCAGCCTTTTTCTATGAAATCTTAATTCTTCTTAATGAATCTTATTTATTATAAATGTAAAAAATATATAATTAGTGCAAAACCAGAGCCTATTATTTTAAATAAAATCAGTTCTTTTTGTCACAATCTATTTTTGAATGGCACGCATATTAGATAATTTTAGTAATCATATATTTGTCTAAAAGTTATGGCCACTCAAATTTAAGTGGACAGTTTAGTCATTCTCATTCAATTATAATGTAACAATATTCGTTCATCACTAACTTTGACAGTTTGTCAAAACTGGCACTGCAAATGGTTGATGGGTTTGTGAGTTGCTATTTTGTACATAAATTTTCGTGACAAACCAATTTGTATCGACGAATCCTTTAAAAGTTATTCTAGATAAAATTTTGCCGATATACTTTGTGAAAATTTGGCTATACTTGACTCAGAAGGTCAATTACTCACACTTGAAATTTCAACCTACGGTTCTCAAGTTCGAAGTTGCAAAAAAAATTATAACTTTAAGGGGAGACTCATCAGGTGTTTGTGATATTTCCGTGAACCATGACAACGTCTTCGGAAGACGTACTGTTAAGTGTAGGCTACGTGCGATATAAAAAGGGTGATGGGACATTGTATGTTATGAATCAGAGACTTGCTTGGATGCTTGAAAACAGAGACACGGTGGCTGTTTCGCATAAATATGCCGATATCAAAAGTAAGCACATTTTTAAATTTTTTTTTAACAGCGAATGAAATTTAACCTGTAAGATTTCCTTACTCTTATATTGTATATGAAGCATGATTTTATAGCAATACATTCTATTCTCCATTTTTTCTTTAATGTGTAATACCTGTCTCTACAAGGTCCTCCTTACTCAGGAAATTTGTTACTACTGAAACCCTTGTTGTGGTAGTCTATTAAGAAGAAATTATACATGTATCACTATCTTTTATTGTTAAAATATAAGTATCATCTATAAAAAGACAGATATTAATTTGAATAACTTATGAAGTCTTGTTTTTATGTTATTAAATTAATCCAAACATGTCTTGGTAGAAATCGCTCTGAGCGTTAAGACATCCTATTGTATTATATATAAAGATTGTTTTCATGTTTTAGTGTTCATGGTTATACAATTAAGAATATTTATCTTTTTAGAATATTTTTATCAGAGCACTTGTTACTTTATTTTGTTTGTTACAATATCTCTCTGTTATCTTAAATATATAGAAAGTTTTTTAGGGATATTATTTTCTGTTTTCAGCTCAAAAAATATCTCCAATTGGGAAACCCAAAGTTCAATTACAAGTAGTGTTACATGATGGGACATGTTCAACATTTCATTTTGTCAATCCTGCTGGTGCAGATGCTCAGGCTATGGATCGGGATCAGGTGAAGACGCTGCTCCAGAATTTACTGCCTAAATTTAAGAGGCAGATAGATGGAGAACTTGAAATGAAATCTAGGTAAAATGTTGATGTTGTCTAGGTATTTTTGTTTTGTTGTAGTGCCAACTATTTTGTTTATAAATTATTAATAAGTTTTACAAGATATTTGCTACATCCCATGATAAAATTTGTTAATTGCAAAGTTTTTCTGAAAATTTCTGAAGATTAACTTAAATACTACATAGCTGTAAAAAATTACTTCATACATTATATTTAAGTTACATACTATAACTTAAAACTATTTGCTTTTTTGGCAATTGGTTCGAGAAGCTTGATGAAATATATTACACATATAGATTGACTTAATTATTGTGAGTGACAAAGCTTTGGTCAGTCCTGGTACATTGTTCAATATGAATTTAAAATATTTATTTCTCATCAACACCCTGCTTTAGAGTGTTGTAATAGGCAACATTGTGATATGGCCTATTACACTTGCACTTGACCCAATACTTTGGTTCCAGAACATTGATATAGGTCAGTTGCGAATTCTTTGCTAGAGTATTGGTGTAATTTATTTTTTATTTGTTTTCAGGTTATTATCTTTACACCCTAATTTAAAGCATTTATATGAAGACTTGGTCATATCAAAAGTCATAAACAGTGAAGAGTATTGGAACACACCTACATTAAAACATTACACTGAATCTAATAATATAAAGCAAGAAGCTGGTAAGCACTCTTTATAATCCTAATTTACATCACTAAAAAGTAATGTACTGACTGACTGACCTGACTTTATTCCATGTTATTGTATTTTATTCATCTTGTGGTTGATTTCAATTTAAAATGATCTACTTAGATTAAAAAAAAATTTTACTGTACACAATACTTATAATGTGTACAAAATTTACTGAAATGTAATAATTTACACAAAGTATACATATAACTTTGTTATGAGATAAAATTGGCAAAAAGAACGGTAACTTTATTTTTTTTTCAAAACAAATGTTTGTTTCACTTTTATATATTTACTGGTGAACCAAATTGACCCCATAATTAAATAAAGTACATGTAAATCACAAGAAAGATCCCCCAGGCTAGGATACTCAATGAAGTTTATGGAGAGTAGTCATTGATACATCAACTCATTTATCTAAAAACTATATATTCAGTTCTAAAGTCTTGTTCATTTATTTGTGCAAAACCAAATGGCAATGCATTGGTCTGGCTAATGCTCTATTTTGGTATAATAACTATTTATGTATGTAATAAAATTAGTTTAGAAATGAGGTTATGTGGATTTTGGTTTTACTCTTTTTTATATTATCTGTGTTTTGGGCAACATCGTTTTGTATTAAGGTCATATAATGGTTCTCTTTCTAAAAATATTTGGCACCTAGTTGTACACGTTAAAAGGCCCTACTTACTAAGCTTGTCCACAACGCGGCTAAGTACTCAAAAGCCAAGCTGAGGCGACACTTCTCTAAAAAGTTCCAAACTTCCGCCTGTGTGAGATTACAATCAGATTAAGAACAACAAAGCGCTGAGTGATAACAGAATCAGATCAGAGCTGCTGAACGCGGGTGGAAGACCGAGATATTTGTAGTCCTTCAGACGCTTTTATATGTAAACCATTACCCTGGAGTGTGGAGTGCTATTCTTAAAGAACGGTAAAACACCTTATTAAAGTACCACAGACTCGTCTTGCTTCGGAGCTGTTTATAAGTTCTCTAGTCTCTTGTGTTGATGATTTTCAACTTTCTGAACAAGCTAGTTACCGAACAGACAACAGTCCATCCTCGTTGCGGCAAGTTATACGGAAACGGAAGAGTATAACCGCCAGTGAGATTGGCATTTGTTCATTAGGAGAAAGCCTTCGGTCGTGACGTACGTGACCGTATCTAAGTGTTGGAAGTGTTTGTTGACGCCATTATCTCGGTCCAAGCTCAGGAGCAGAGTTCGAAGGCTATTCATTTGAACCCAGAACAGTTCGAACAGAGGTGTAAGACAAGGAGATATCATACCTCCGGAACTGTTTCTTGCTACTTTGGAAGACACCATCTAGCTCTTGATCTGCCGACGTTATTGTAGTCATGGCAGAAATAATAGAGATCTTGCGCGATGTTCGAGGGTCTTTATCGAGTTTCTCAACATATGATTCTCAGGATGAACATAGAGATGACCCGTGGTGACCGCTATCGATTGTGTTCAAATCCCGTGAACCTTGCTGGTCGCTCATTTATAAGCGACCTCGCCTCCTCCTCGCCAAGAATTGAAGTTTGAGTAGACCAGCCATAGGTTTAATGCCATTGTCGTACTCACCCCAGTGTCAGTTGAGAACTCGCTTATTGAAGTTGTTCAATTCGTACCTACGTATACCTAGATCAAATATTTCCGTTATAGAAGTCGCAACAAGAAGGTTAATCGTCAAAAATAATTCGGCTGTGTAGTATTCGGAAAACTACGATACATCTTCTCCTCGTTCAGTGTCTCAAGTCGGCAAGTCCCCGACCAATGTAGGTTATAGGCATTATATGCGACTCTGAAACGAGGTCCCTCTTTATAGGCCTTCTAAGTTAAGATAAACTGGTCTAACGACCTAGAGAGAGGACAATGCTCGGAGTTGGATGCAAAGTGGCAATGGTCAGGACACAGCACTCAGAATCGACAGCCGATCGCAGCGTTAGGTTCTTAAATGTAAACCGGCAAGCACAACGTAGGACGTCGACAACCACGTGGTTTTATTGGAAATCACTAGGGAAGGTCTATGTCCATCAGAGGACATCGACCTCGACCGATTTTATAATGATGTTGATGATGATGATGCTTACATTTTTAATTTATCCCATATTATAATCCTCTGGGAAACCTCAGCAGGTGCAATTTTATATGAAGTCACAAATGAAGAAGTGACTTAAGTTGCAGTTAGATTAATAAATTACTATTTTATACGATCCACCAATAATTATGAAACTGTATTATCTTTATCCTTAACGTTTTATACCGTGTATACTTGCATGTGCATTTAGTGAAGGGCTGTTAATTTAGATTTACACAAACGTTAAAGCTATTGCGCTTAGCCGCACTATTGCGACCGGTGTCCGAAATATGGTAGGGGGGGGGGGGGATATCGCATACTCACCGGCGTGTACGGTGTACCACTCTAACCTTATACTAAATTGTTGCAACAGGTTGAGGGTCAATCACGCCTGTGTCCGGTGTCACTAAACTACCGGAACCGATAAATGGCGGTGTATCCATCCGAAATATTTCAAATTTATGGGGCGTGAATAGACAGCACCCTTCCCGCCAAGAAACTACGCTCCGTTTTGCCACCTTTGCCACTAAGCTTGGATGTCCAACGGCTGATATGATGATGATGAATGCCCAATTATCATCATCTACATAGCAACCGTGAAACGTCCACTGCTGAATATAGGCCTCCCCAAGATAGGAGGAATTTTCCCATTATCGCCGCACTGGGTGGTGGCATTCCTAGAGCGTAGCTTCGCGACGGGGATGAACATTGTTTAGTATAAATATACCGTATCTGTCGGTTTTGCTACTTAGTCGCTTGGTACACAGGAAGGTACTAATCTACTCTGCCTGTACCACACAACATATTGATCAATGGTAGTTTTATTATGAATCGTAGGTGTGTCGGGTGCGTTCTTGGCTGACATCCAGCCGCAGACTGACGGGTGCAACGGCCTCAAGTACAACCTGACGCAGGACATCATCGACGCGATATTTAAGACGTACCCCGCGGTGAGGAAGAAACACAGCGACTACGTGCCGAAAAAGATGACCGAGGCGGAGTTCTGGACCAAGTTTTTTCAGTCACATTATTTCCACAGGTATGCTTAATATTATGAATGCGAAACTTTGTGTGGATGGATGGCTGTATGGCCGTGAGGTACCGGCAGAGGAGAATAGTATCTCCCACTGCATCAGGTGTCGTAAGAGGCGACTAAAGTGTCAGAGCCGACAGGTGGCGGTATATCCATCCGAAATAGTGCAGCTCAAATGCACAGGGTGGTGATGGGCAGCAGCATCCCGTCGCGAGAGCTTCAGTTTGCGATTGCTAACACGCTGGCCCAGCGCGGCAATTATTGCAAAAACTTTCTTGAAGAGGCCTATTTCCAGCAGTGGACTTTCAATGGCTGGTATGATGATGATGATGGTACAACTTCAAGAAATATAATGTTAAGAGTAATCGTGTCACGGATATCAGACATCAGAGGAATTACAACTATTATGCTTACACACATATCAGCCGAGAGGTACCGGCCGAGTCGAATAGTGCCTCCCTCTGTACCAGGTGTCGTAAGATGATACTAATGGTGGTAAATCCATCCGAAATTGTGTAGCTCAAATGCAGAGGGTGGGGATGGGCAGCAGCATCCCCGTTTCAAAAGCTTCGCTCTGCGAATGCCAACACGCTTGCCCAGCGCGGCAATTATCGGCAAAATTATACTTAACTTCTTAGTGGATTCTATCCCAGGATATCAATTTTTTGATTAGGTATCATTTTTGTTTGTTCTGTGTCTGGGTTTTAAAAATATATGCATAAGTATTATATTTGTTATACCTTTGTTTTCTGATATCCGTAACACAAGTGCTTTAAGCGGATCTATCACTAAGTCAGGTTCATTGACGGGATCGGAAGATGAGCCCCAAGGCGCCAAAGATCATGAGTTCGATTCCTCTCAGGACAAATGTTTATATGATAATATTTATTTTTGTTTTATGTCTGGGTGTTAAGTATATGTATTTTGGTAGTATATTTATGATTCGTCTGTTGTCTGATGTCCGTAACATGGTGCTTAAAGCTACTTTTCACGGAGTGATGTCAATGAGATGTTGTGCGAATTTATTATATTATTGTGTGTAAGTTAGACTCGAAACTGTTTTGTTAGTTTTGTAATTAAATAACAAGAATACAATGAAAACATATTCTCAGGGACCGCATAGCGTCATCATCCAGTAAAGACTTGTTCGGAGAATGTGCCAAAATGGACGACCAGGCGATCGCCTCCGCTATGAAACGCACCACTCTGGATCTCACGGTTTGTATACTAATCACCTACAAGCAGCGGATAGTAGTGCATAGGACGTCCACTCATCAGGTGGACAGACAGTTTGAGAGAATTCGGTCGCATGTTACCTGCATACAGCGCAATAGTGGTTGCGCTAGATGCAAGGCCCGTGCGACCGCTCTTTTTGAATTTCGGAAAGGCTATTACTGCAGTTTTAGGAAAGTTATAAGAGTATAATATAAGTTTATAGTTTATTTACAGTGTACATATGTTACTATTTAATATTATGTACCTAACGTGTGTAAGATGGTAAACTAGATACCATCGTTCAAAAAATATATAAATACTAGTGGACCCGACTTATGTCCTGATAAATAACCTGAATGAAAAACCCGGGCTGATTAGTGAATCTAAATCATCTAGGATCCCACTTGAATGCAAATCGATCTAGCCGTTTAGTCGCAGTGTAGGTAAATAACCTAGGTATCGACTGCAGCGCCATTTGCCGGACTGATTTATGAATCTAAACTATCCAAGGCGTCACCTATAGGCAAAAAAGAAAATCATTCAAATCGGTCCAGCTGTCTAGGAGGAGTTCAGTGACATACACAAGTACAGTAAAATTATACATATAAAGATAATGCATGTGCTATGTATTGGACATTTGGAAAAAAAAATAATGATAGTGAAGGCTGCGAAATCTGTTGCGTCTTTTGAAAGTTCTAAGCATAAACGCGATAAGTTGACAGATAGACGACGAATTTTTTTACACTATGTAGACGTATGATAGCCGTGGAATACCGTAAATAGTAGAATAGTATCTTCCCCTATATCTTGCATCGTTAGAGGCGACTGAGGTACCGGAACCGATCACGTTTACCGTACCATCACGCTTTCAAAGAGCCGCAATCATGCGCAAAATTCCCCATTTTTTTAAAGAAAACTATGTCCAGAACTGATAGTTCTGCAGCTATGATGATGATGATGATGATAATGAGAAGTATGAGGTGTGGTATTCCGGGCAGGTGGACCTTCCCCAGTTCAGCGAGCCGATGCCGCTAGGGGAAGAGGAGACGGCCGAACAACGTGGCGACTCCACATCCATCCACCGCAACATGATCAAGCGGTTCAACCAACACTCTATTATGGTGAGATATTCCTACATACACTCGCACGCAAAATTAAATGAGTTAGGTTAGCCAATGCGTCATTTAAGGTGCGATGTGCAATTCTAAATCAGGCTCGACTTTTTGCTCGGATGTACATTCAAGTCTTAAAACGACTATTTCAAGTCGAGAGCTAACTTTCACCACTTATTTATTTAGTATTTTCAGTTGAAGACTCAATGATGGATTGAAAAGCATTTAAAAAATGGCGATTATATATCCAGAAGTCTAAACTTGCAACTTATTTCAGGTGCTCAAAACTAGTCATAAAACAAATAGTAGTAGTAGTAATAATGATGCCACAAACAACAACAAGGTCATAGAGAATGGAGTTAAAGAGACAAACGGTATAGACAAAAAACCTGAGACAAGCGAACCTCCGGAGAAGAAACGAAGGATATTGGAAAAGTTACATTACGAAGATCTGGAAGCAGACAGTGGTGATAGTGAAATGCAAGAATTGAAGTTATCCAAAGTAAGTAGATTGAAGTTTTATGCAAACAATTGATTTTGTGTTTTTTTTTTGTTAAAGATGGTATTTTCTTGTGAGCCATAGAATGTATTTCATGTACAAGTACAATACACATCAATAAAATTGGAGTGTCCGTTGATAATATTAAAATAACTGCTCTTAAGTAAAAGTGTGTACACGGTCTACATAACAAAATAAAAATTTTCATAACTTTTCTGTCAGTCTGTTTGTTTGAAGTAATGTTGATGGAAAAGTTACTGGTAGTTAGCTGATACAATAACGAGTAACTTAGGCTATTTAACATAACACTACGACTAATAGGAGCGTGTAAAAAAACGTGGCAAAAACCGGCGATAAATATACGTTTTGAGAGCTTTCGTTGCGTGCGCTGCGTTTAAGTTTGTTGTTTGGAAGAAAATATGCTGCCCAAAGTCACTATTATTTTTTAAAAACACACAACTATTTTTCTAATAAATCTTAGTTAAAAATGGACTGACTGTCTACTTTAGTTGAATAATATATGTCGGTAAACTATTTTTTATTCGAGTTTGTATATTTGTTGTCTCTAGGGCTCCTGTGGGATAAACGTTTAAATGTGTTCCTCGAATACTTCATTCAAACACCTAGGATAAAACAGTTGGCTTGATATAGTGATAATGAGTATTACGCCCGTAGGTAGAGCGGTATCTGTTAGGGCCCTCGTCGCAGGTAAGCCACAGTGGGCCCAACGCCAACCCTCCGCCGCTCTCTGCGCTCGCTTCCATCTGCCAGGTTAGTTTCTATATAGTATAATTCATTGTAATTTAGCTGTGGGGTACCGGCAGAGTACCTTCATAGAATAGTACCTCCCTATGTACTAGCACTCATATCCATCCGAAAGAGTATAACTTAAATACTACAGGGTTGGGATGGGCAGCAGCTTACTCGTCGTGAAGTTGTACTCTCTGAGATTGCCACCACGCCTGCTTAGTGAGGCTATTATTATATATGCAGATCTCCCTATCTTGGGGAGGTCTAAATCCTAACAGTGGATGATGATGATAAATGTCACATCGGTCTTTGTCTTGTTATATTATTATTATTTAATCTGCAAGTAATAATAATGTTAATACGTTTGTGTGTTAGTAATATCTGTCAGTTTGAGATGCTTTAACGTTTTAACCGATGAATCATTCTTTTTTATTATTTACAATTTCAGTAGAAGTAGTTATGACGTGTGTAATAAATTCATCATATCGGCCATTGGAATTCTACTGCTGGACATGGCTTCCTAAGAAAGGAGGACTTTTGCCCATAATTGCCGCGCTAGGTAAGCGTGTTGGCAATCGCAGAGCACAGCTTTCGTGACGGGGATGCTGCTGCCCACCCCCACCGTGTGCATTTGAACTACATTATTTGGATAAACCACCATCTGTCGGTTCTGGTACTTTTAGTGGCCCCTTACGATACCTGGTACAGGGGCAAGTACTACCTTTCTACTCTGCCCGTACCTCACGTCTTTAATAAATTAATCATTTGAAAATGTCGTATTTCCATTTATTAAAAAAATAATACATAAAAAAGTAAATAGTACATCAAATTTAAGAAACTAAGGTTAAGTTGTATTCTTGTGTTCATTACAAAAAAAAGATAAAAAGAAAATCTATTTGGCTTTCAAAACAAAAATTCTATGAGCTTTCATGGTTGTGGAGTGATATTGCCGAGCAAAATAATAAACAAAAAGGTATAGTGGTTATTTAGTGTTTTTTATTTCGATTTTGTATCGCACAAAGTTTTACTGAAATAATTAGATAATTTAGAAGTTCTGTATTGAATTGGGTAGCAGCTAGTTGATTACGAAGTAGTAAGAAGTTGAGGTTGCTAATATTGAAAATAATTAAACTGTAACATAATAATAAAAATCCTAGTTCATTGAAGCATGAATAGAATTGCCCCAGTTCTAGGGCCAATTCTTTTCATGCTTTAATTGTTTTATATTTAATGCATTTTGTAACACTTAATCCTCAATATTTCACGAAATTTAAGGATATTACACGTTTTCCCTAGAGACGAAAACTAGCAGTAAAAAATCATCTTTTACGTTTGTCAATGATCAATTTGAAGTATAACTGAGGTCCTAGAATAGAACCTCAGGGGACGCTTTCTGATATCGGTGATGCCGAAGATCGCTCCTCGTTTCCTCCTTATTGACGTTTTATCGCGTTAGCGTGATGCTGACGAGCTCGAAGCCGTCACGCTTAGACAGGAGGCTAGTTCCTTTTTTAAAACGTTCCCGGCCGAATGTTATCGAAGGCTTCGAGCGAATCGAGAATCTTCGCGGAAACGGGAGATGTCGAGACGGGACTTTCGGACCTATTTTTTTCGTTTCGGTCTATCTGACGTTTATTTAATTGTATACTAAAAGCGAAAACGGATCGCCGGGCGTCTCGAATGAGATTATATTCGACCTTCCCCAGAAGGTCGAATATAATGCTCGATCGATAAATAGATTTTCGATCGACACCGTGAATGGCGATCGCGGGAGCGGGGAAGCTAACGCAGCGTGGTTGCGCAGGCGTGGAGCAGCGGGCAGCAGTGCGCGCGGCCGGCGCACGTGTCGGCCGCCAGCGCCGTGGCCGCGCTGGGCGAGCTCAGCCCCGGCGGCGCGCTGCTGCGGCACCACCACGCCGCCTGCATGGCGCGTACGTAGCCGCTCGCTCGATACCATCTCTGATTTCAATAGCTCTAGACTCCATCCGAACGAAATTAAAACGGTTTTCATGCTGATCTGTAGAACTGATACCTCCGGACGTGAAGAGCGAGCTGAACCGAATCTACCTGTCCGGGGGCGAACTGCTGAGGGAACTGTGGCGATGTTTCCCGCAACCGGGGGCGGGCGGCGGCGGCGGCGGCGCGGGCGCGGGCGCGGGCGCGGGGGGCGCGAGCGAGGACGACACGCTGGCGCGTGCTCACAAGCTGTACGAGGCGCTGCTTCGGTTCAGGAACGTCAAGTTGAGGCCCTTCGAGGTTAGTATCTCGAGGTCTATAACCGTTATCTAAGTAAACCAACATAGCATCACTATTTATTATCAGCTAAACTTCGTCGACGATGTTCTATTCCTCTCTTGTTTTTGGCCTTCGACCTCCAAGATGTGTTTCTCTTTTCTCGGCAAGTCTCGAGTGATATACTACCAGAATTGGTTTTGACAGAGTCACGTCTGTTTTTTCTAGTATCCTGCCCACATCTAAACATTTGTTTGTGACTTGCTCACAGATGATAATTTATTTAGAATTAAGTGTTTCCAGTTTTTGTTACGTCAGTATAAAAAAAAACCTTGGAACATTTGTCGAGTCAAAGTTTTAGTATTGACCGAAATAAACAAAACTATAACGATGTTAATGAAATATTTCAGTGATCTGCAATTTAATGCAAACGCAACTAAGTGTATTAAATTATAATTTCCTTATCCATTTTGCAATTTTAAAAGCCTCTTAATATTTATATTATTTATTAAGCGAAAACTAAAAATTGTTTATTATACAGTTTCTGTTGTCGATCATATGATGATCATACCACTATAGGAACAATATTCTTTCTCCACATTGGTGCATTAACGTGTTAAAGGTGACATAAAATATCGTTTTATTTTATTACTAGACTAACCGACAGCCTCGAGTGCGCAAATGTCTTGTGCGCCAGTGGTCATGGGTTTGATCCCCACCCAGGACAAATATTTATATTATGATATTTATGATTGTTCTGTGTCTGGGTGTTAAATATATATATGTATGTAAGTATTGTATTCGTAATTCCCCTGTTGTCTTAAGTCCGTAACACAGGTGCTTTAAGCGACTTATAACGGAACCAGATCAATGTATGTAATGTTGTGGAAATTTATTCATTTATTTATTTACTAGGAAAAAATGCTCCGTGACCTGACGCCTCTAGCGACAACTCTAACCCGACACATGAACCAGATGATCGACACCGCGCAGGCAAAATACGCCATGTGGCAACAACGCCAAGCCAAACTCCGGTAGTACCACACGCCACCGGGTTCAGTACCCAGCGAAAGTGCGTACGTTTTATAACGGTTAAAAATTTACAACAAAAAATGTATTGTTTCCTTTACCTACGGCGCGGCGGGCGCGCCGCTCGAGCTCGCGTTTATTGCAGAAGCAACTCTAGATGTATGGGACTAAAGTATAGAATAGTAAAATTGTGATATATCGTCCATGGTCGAGTCGTAATGTGTAGAAAGCTATTTTTGTCATCTAGCAACACTGTTACTGTTAGATAACTTTATCGGAATATTATTGCCCGATGCAAAAAGCTGATGTTAATGCCTCAAGAATAACGAAAATGTATCTTATGTTTGTTAAATTATGGTAATATTTCTTATCTTTTCAATTTGATGATAATTATTTACCTCCATTCTTGATCCTTTTTAAATTTCTGATTATTATACGTTTACATTTAATTCGGGAATTCCACTACTGTTATGTTTGTTACCAAAAAGATGTATACCGCATCAAAATGCTTTCGCAACTGGAACGAAGTTCCTTTCGCGCATTGCGAAAGGGGGCTGGACGGAAAAAATAGACGGCGATAGACAGAGAAGCGCGTTCTCTGTCTGTCTGTCTCGCTCGCACAGCATTTTCGCCAGTTTTTTTCGTGCCGTCTTTCTATTTCGCATAGTAACAATGTATTGTAAAAAAAATATTACAATTCCCTCACTAATTAAACAAAAGGAACTTCGTTCTATCCGGGTGTCCCTTGACACCTCTCAACTTTGTTTCTTTTAAATCGATTACAGTTTTTACGCAAATAAATTGTACTCTAAAATGACAAAAAAAAAGTAATTCGGTACAATATTAAATATATCATCGTAATTATACGCAGACAGAAATAATAATATATTTTTTTCACCTAAAATAAGTGCTCTGTGTAATTCATGGTGTGGCGTCCACGACTCTCACAAGCCTGTAAACAGTTATTGAGTGAAAAAGTATTTATACTCATATAAGTAAAAGATTGTCATCAACAATATTAATTATTCATAATATAAAAACAAATGTAGATAGTCAGAAATGTGCCTAAAAAAGTGTTTATTAAAGTATTCTAGTGTCCCTACATTTTATAATGGAACAATATCAAATTATACACAATAGTATATAATAAAATACTCTATGATGTTGAAAATAAAGCACATTGTCGTCTGGCAGTATACTCTCTATCTAAAATCCGCAAGCAGTCCAAATGGACAAATGTATGATAATGTAAATATAATTAATGGTGTTCACTGTATAAAATAATGCATCTGTGAATATTGAATATTGTTTAGTCGTAAATTAGGCACGTAATAGTACGTAAGGATGGAATTATTGCATTTTGATAAGCCAAATCTAACTGGATACGATGTTGAAGTAATTTATTGTGTGCTCCGCGTATTTTAATATTGTTTAACTATAATGTAATTATTGTTCATTTGAAACATGATTTTCCAGACCCATGAATATCAATAGTGCATTGTTAATATTAGGTCTACGTCGGATACTATCTTTCACAATACAGCGCATATAAGATCTTTAAGTAAGCAGAAATATTTTAAGACAATAAATAATTATTTGAGAGTATATATACACTATAGTCATTAATTTCATCATTGGGTTCAATTATTTTCCTTGAATTATTCTGGCTAACTTTCTTTTTTATTTTTCTTTATAAATTCTTACAAGCACCGTAGATATCTGATATAATTCTGCTTATTGTGTAAGAAATATGTGGATTTATTTTACTTAAAAAAAAGGAATTATTTTTGTTTTATTTTCAAGAAAAAAAAACAATATACGAAATCATTAATAATTTCTAAAAGATATTTTAACTGTTGAACTTGTCTCTCAAATGTAATTTAACCAATGCGGGTCTCACTTCTAACACACTAACTCAAACATCTAAAAAAATACATAAACGGAAGTGTAGAATTAATATGAATTTTTAATTTAAATTAATTCAACACTCACGAAAAATTAGATTAATACTTTTGTCATTCAAACTATTTAAAACATTGAAACGCATATGACAATGACTAATTTACTTTTAACTTACTATTTACTATAAATTCTTTGCTCTGTGGGAATATGAGTGCATTCCGCAATCACAAACATTTTACACTGATACTTTTCGTCGCGTGCAATCCTCCCTCGCGGCCCCTCGAGCGGCGACCGACTGTACGAGTGCGGCCGGGCTCACTCAGTCTTCTTCACTTTCGACTTTCTTTAAGGGCAGCCAATCGAGCCGACGTTTGGCCTCAAGTGGTGTCCTCATCCTCAGGTTTAATGTCTCAGTGAACTGGTTTGTCTTCGCGATAAAATCGTGATACTGATACACACACACACACACACACACACGTAAATATGTTGGATTCTGTTTCTTTAATACCCAAATAAACGCTCCGAATTGGAAGTCTAGCTGGTGCTTGCGACTTCACCCGCGTATTGTATATATTATAACTACTCTTGGGATTTTGTTAATAATTTCATGATGTTTAATGTTATTTTCTTTTTATCATGTCTGAAACAAAAGTAGTCCAAATTTCTCAGCTAGCCAACAATGATAATCTCGTACACCTCAAACATCTCTTGTGGTAAATCGGTCCTAAGACGTTGTTTACATGAATTGTAACTAGATGATTGTTTTTTTATCTGAAACACTATAACCACCAGCTTATGTAAAACAGAGCGCGGTCCCATTACGCCGTGACGACAGATATTAAACATACTATTGTTCTATGAGAAAAAGAGCGCCTAATATTCGAGGTAGTTTGAACCATTAAGTCACATTTTATTGTTGCATTTTTACTTAAAAATGGCTCCCATTCATTGCAGTGAGCATTACCAAAGTATTGATGAATTTTACTGAGAAAACGTATTCAAATGGATAATAATAGATAATTAATTATTCCATACAAATATTTTGATTAAAAGGTGATATTTACAATTGTATTTGAATCATGTCAGATTGAAGACGGTTGTCGTCCAACGGTATATTTACCGTTACGGCACAGTGGGAACGCGGCCTGATGTATACCGGTGGCAATATACTCTGCGTTCTAATTTGAATCTTATTTTGTCTAGTTGTGATATATTTTACAACTTCACCTCATAACGACTATTCTGCTTAGTTTGAGTTAGTAGGCTTTGTTTTTTTTTTTGCATTAATTAATTCATTTTACCTGGTAATTTTAACTTGCTATGTCTAGGCAAAGTGACGTGATAATTTAAGGTTTCACTGAAGCAACCGAAAGGTTGGTTATTGTCTTAATAAATACTTGTTTCTTCTAAGTTGAAGTTGCACGGAACAGATTTTCGTAAATTGAATGTTGTCTGTTATTTATAGGGTTCGATACAGTTTGGGTTTCCCTCTGAAGGGGGTCCTTCGACCCGAGCTCGAGGACTCATTTTCTAATATAACGATTTCTGAGAAAGGTGACAATAATCCCGTTAGTATGTAAGTCATCCAGATTGCCTCGTTACCACGCGTTCGGTTAAGTTGTAATATCCTTAGTTGCGTCTGGCGCGTTGGTGGTGCGTGCACGCCAGTCCCTGGTAATCCGACTAATCCAATTACCGGACTATGCTATGTCGGATTACGGAGGGTAAGTAGTATTGTTAATAAAAAGCAATAAATAAATAACGATTTAATGTTAGGTTCTCCAGATATTTGTTAATAGTTCTGTGTCTGTTAAACGATGCGATAAAACTTCAGACGTACGAACTTGTAATATATATTTCTGTAATAAAAAAATATTACTAAAAATAAAAATTGCGTATGCATTGTGAGTATTACAAGTTCGTGCTTTACTGTCAATTCCCGAGTTGCCAGTTCAAACAATCATTGATTTTGATACAAAGTATTTTCATTATAAAATTACAATGCAATCAATTACCGACCTGTATCACATACATTTTTATATTTAAAAAATATGTTTGTAAAAAAATTTTAATTTGCCGAGCTGTTGCAAGTTTTTGTTATATGGCAACACTGGTCAGTAAACGATCTCGCTGATATTTTTGTATTGTAAAGTCTCATGTTCCTCAATCCAGTCGTGTTCAATAACTCTGCCGTACAAGGAGTTGTAATAAATGTATTATATACTTTACTGTTAGTTTAACAAGCAGTTACATTGACTCATAAATTGAAGACCTTTTTTTTACTAGTTATTGGTTTTTATTAATACCTTAAAAGTCGGTAAAGATGTATGTATGTTAATTACTCTTTAATAAAACTTGTATATACCCCACATCCAAATAATGCTAATGGTCACCCCCCGACTGCGCCTGAAAAAAAGCTATAATTTTAAAGCTAAAAGGTACGCAGGATAATATGCCTGTGATGGCTGGATTCCCTTTGCGTAGAATGTAAATGACATTAGGGTATCTTTTCGGAATATAAAGTAACTTTTGTCAATTGAATTTTGTTATATTTTATTTGTTTTTGAATAACTATTGAAAAGTTGAGTAGGATATCTCTTAACATGTTTAAAATAAGGTCATAAGGTTGACGACTTACTTGTACGGTGGTTTAGGTTTTGATTATATTATAATTGCACATGTCGTGTAACAAAACTGTCTTAAACGTCTCTATATTTGGTTAGAAAAAACATAATTTCACACTGGGTATCACAATTGTGGTGATGTCACCATCATCTCAGTCGTAGAACATCTGCTAGACCTCCCCAAAAGAGGGATTTTTTTTACTATAATCGCCACACCCGGTAGTTCGACAAGCGTGGTCTGACGCCGGGATGTTGCTACCCATCTCCGCCCTGTTTGAGTTACTGTTTAGGGTGGGTGTATGGTGACGCCATCGGTTGGTTACACATAAATGGATGCTGGCACCCGGTGATATCAGAAATCTCTTGGTATATACAGTCAGCGTTTAGTTTATATACACATAAATACCATGTCACAGTAATGTCTGCTGTTATTCTTAGAATTCATTTACTGTTATTTCACTATGGCAAGGTCCTAAAGGCTGGGATATACTTTGGTAAACTGTGAACAGCGGGAAAAATACGGCTGATGTGACGAATCTCTAGTAACATAGTTTGTTGCAAAAAATAACATCTATATTTGTATCATGTTTGTAGTTCGCACAAATCTTGTCATAAGTAATCCTTTTTATTTAGTTGTTTAAATAAAATGCCTTGATCCGATTGTATGTTCTTGAACTATTTTATCGGTCCTGTATTTATCTTGTTGGAACATGCCTAAGCAAGTGTAAAGTCGTCTGTTATATAGACGTAATGTGGCGAGTGTTGGGTACAGTTGGTTTTTGGGCCGCAAATGTTTTGTTACACGACGTCGCAGTCTAGTTGTCCACCCCAGCGCTACGCGGGGTGGGTGAATTGTTCGTTTTACATTATGTACCTAATAATGTTATGTGCGCAATAAAAGGATCTTTTTTATTATTTTGGCTTTTATTTTTGATATTAAAATTTATGATCAATCAAAATGTTGACATAACTGAATATGTTTTTATATTTGTATATAATAATAAGAAGCAATTTTCTATGTACATATATATAGATATGACCTAAACCATTTTTTTTTCAATTTCGTGAATTTTAACGATTTCTTGTTACTTCTACCTAATAAGTTCTTGTTACTCAATAAATTATTACTACGGATAATGTAATATTGACCTGATAAATCGCTTAAAGCACTTACTACAAATGAAATACATACATATATTTAACACCCAGACACAACAAACAATCGTTCATCACATAAATGTTTGTCCTAAACGCTAGATGGGTTTGATCCCTACTCAGGAACCTTGCCGCATAAGATAGGAACCCTACCGTTGCGCCACCAGTGATAATAATCATTTGTTTGTTCTGTGTCTGAGTGTTGAAAAAAAATTGTAATACCTTGTTTGATTTTTGTAACTCAAGTTTTAAGCTACTAATCACGGAGTCAGTTCAATGTATGAGATGTGTGTGAATTATTTATTTACTTGGTCTTGAAAGATTCATCAAAATGAAGTGACAATCAGAACCTCAGTACATTTTTACCTTTTATTTTACACTAGCAGTGCCCGCGACTTCGTCCGCGTGATATGGAGGGGGATTTTGTAGCCTTCTTCAATAAATGGACTATCCAACATTAAAAGATTTTTTAACTCGGAATAGCGGTTCCTGAGATTAGTGTGGTTAAATAAACAAACAACTCTTCAGATTTATAATATTAGTATCTATTGATTTCAGATACAATGTTATTCGCACATGCGGGCATACGTCCAAATAGATTTGTATGTTTACCCAAAGTGAAATATTGGAATGTAAATGCAAGCCAAAATTATTTACACTAATTTTATTTATTTTCTGAATAATTCTAATTTTACAAATACATTTTTCGAGACTAAGATTTTTTTTAAAATTATATGCGACAACCGTTAAATCGTACTGTCCCTTTCGTTGTGTCGCACTATAATATTACTCTGCAAAATGTCTACCAAAATATTAGATAACTAGTTTGTAACCGCGGCTTCGCTCGCGTGGCTTTCCCATGGAAACGGGTACTCATAGGGATAGTTACAAATATCCTTCCTTGTGAAATTTCACAAAGATCGGTCGAGAAGACGAACCTTGAAGAGGTAACAAACATACAATAATATTTATAATGTCAGTTAAGATTGAAATTTTAATCGAACTGAGATATTATAATTATATTATCTAACCCATAGTTTTAAATTCGCTCAGCGCCATCTATTTATCTTTCGTAGTACTAAAATTGACGTTTATTGTACTCAGACCAACTTTGCACCCCCGTTGTACCCCTTTATGGAGTCAATTTTTAAAAATCATATCTTAGCGCTCCCTAAGATCATAAAAAGGAATCCCTGAGCAAAATTTCAAGATTCTTACACATAGTTTAGGCCAGTCAGTCAGTATCACATTTTTCATATATAAAGGATTGAGGTTCTCAAAACCTAAATTGGGCTCCCTTGAATATTATTTATTTTAAAAACACGAAGTCACGCCACGCCCAATTTACGTGTCAGACGAATCTTATAATCACATTGGATCATCGAAGTTTTTCTCGTCGTTCATCGAAGCATGAATTCAGTACTTCATATTTCAAAAACTGTTGCTGCTTCAATTTTTGTTTGATGATTCGAAAATACTATGAGGCCTATTTTGTTTGACGTTTGTTACTCTTTCTGCTTTTGAAGCTGACCGGGTCTGCATGAAATTTAGCACGGAGATAAATGATATCCGGAATAGCGCATAGGCCTATTACTAGGCATTTACCTTTTCTCTTCTTTCCATAATTCATTTTAGAGAGAGCGACGATGACTTCCTCTCGGAAAACGAGAGATTCTCGGGAAAGAGATATAAGGACCTCACGAGCGAAGTCCCGGGGTGGACTACAATAATATATATTGGGTGCAAGTTCGAACAGTGTGTAGATAAAAGGTCTGCTACAGACCCCATACAGATATTTAACGTCTCTGTTATTAGATATGACAGGGCGATACTCTGAACTTACATTGACGTGGTACGGATAAAGAATTCTAACTATTACAAATTTAAATAACACGTTATATACTAAATAAGTACGACTTATATAAATCTGCGTTTAAATTATGTGACAACGACGAGTTAGCCTATTTTGGACTCTATACCTATTATAGCTTATAGTCTAAGTGCTAATGGATTATTTTTACTATTTTAAGTTTTAGTTTTAGTCAAAACGATCACCTACATAGATAATAAACAGTAATAGTACAATATTGGCCGTGTGGTACCGGCAGAGTAGAACAGTACCTCCCCTGTACCAGGTGTCGTAAAAGGCGACTGAAGTCGAATCCACTTGAAACGGTGAAGCTTAAATGTATCAGGGCAGGGATGGGCAGCAGAATCCCCGTTGCGAAGCGATGCTTTACGATTGTCACCACGCTAGCCCAGCGCGGCAATTATGGGCAAATTCCCCCTTCCTTTGGGAGGTCTATGTCCAGCAGTGGTCATTTCACGGATGCTATGATGATAATAACACATACGCATAGTGTAAATACACTGAATTGTTTGTTTTTAAACATATTTTTTTGATACGCCATACAGATTAAACCGCAGGCGGAATGCTATTAAATTATAAAGGTTATACAGAGTTATATAAATATATAATCGATATTTTAATGGTTGTCAAAACGTTACATAATTTAGTCGCGACTTAACACCGAGGTATTAAACTAATACTACAGTAATATAATAATAGATTTCCTTTATAAATGGAAATTTATATCACATTAAATATAACAGTGGATTCTAAAACAATTAAATTAGAACGAATGGAGCGTCACGTATTTCTTTCCAATGCTACAATGTAGCAAAACGGTGAGTTTTGCTACATTGTAGCAAAACGAAAGATCACCCATACAAAATCTATATATAAAAACAAAAATCGGGTGCGAAATTTAAATATATTTATGCAGATCGATATATCTTGTGTATTTCACTTTAGGGATTAAAATAAAATAAGTAGATAAACTTTAAAAACTTAAAATATTATTTAATCATATTACACATTGACTGCGTTCTATCGCGGGGTCGCGCGTACATTACGCGACACATATTCCCCACGACTCAGCTGTATAGACAGCACGGCGCAAAGTAAGTCACCATGTTTTAAAACATGTTTATTTAAGAGCAACAATTAACATTAAAATACGAGGATATATTACCAAATACGCATTTTAGTATTATATTTGTGATTCGCTTGTTGTCTGATATCCGTAACACGAGTGTTTTAAGCGACTTATCTCGGAGTTAGGACAATGTACGAGACGATTCTATCTGGTGGCTCGCGTAATGAACCTGCTATAAACTTAGTTATAAGACCGTCTGGCGCCTGTTGATTAGTATTACAGCAGGACACTCAATGTTCTATTTGTTTAAATGACTCCTTTAACACCATAAAGTTGTCAGGGTCATCGGTCATTTGTGTAAAATTATAATCTATATTCATAGATTTTTTTGAGGATTTAAATTTAATATGATAGGCTATTTTTAAATAAAGATATATATGTCTTTGATGTTCTGTGAATATTATTATTATATAAAAAAGCGAGAATACATCAAACTCATCGTCAGCATATGAAGTCAGTCGACTGCCATTACGCTTAGAATGTGAACTATCTGGACATATTTTTAACTATTCCATTCATTGCTATTATTCTCATTACATTAATATAAAAATAAATACCTGCTCAGGTATGTCCCTAATCTACTTATTTCAATAAACATAATTAATTAAAAATACATACGAATATAATTTGACAGAAAAAAATAATGGGTGTTGCCATTAAAAATATATGCAAAAATTACCAACAAGTCAGGGCGATTTTTGTTATAAAAATATAACATAACATTCATCAGTGTTCGTCTAAAATTTCATAATTTACTGAAACTAATTTGCCCTTTTCTCGGTGTTTTACTGTGACTCCACAATTTGCAACACATACCTTCGTATGGAATCTGTTTTTATTTCTTCTATTACATACAATAAAATCGGAAACGAGACGTGTGTGAATTAAATATTTCAAACAAACAACAATACACGACACAGTTTCTTTTGTACTACGTACAGTATTTTAGGAGTCGGGAACGAAATACATTTTGTCCCGGAATATGTATGTTTCACAAGGGTCAGATGTATGCAGTTAAAATTTTAAACCGCTTTTGTTAAAACCGCTTTTGTCATGTTTTAGGTTCTATCCGCTTATTTTATGTCCATGTTATCAATACAATTTCTGTAGGTAATTCATGCCATAGTTTGCTTCTATACACACCTATAATATAGTTATAGCTTGTATATATTTTCATTGAAACATACGTAATTCTTTCGCATTTACCTTGATAAGTTACTTATTTCAAAATTTATAAACTTTTTAAATAAATATATGTATGGGCTACATACAATAAAAGGTATATAACATATCACTCATACGAATACATAAACTAACAGTAATAAATGAGTAAATATGTTGCAAGCTTTAAAAAACTTTTAAATTTCGCGTCCACTATTCCATCTTAAGTCTTAAAGTTTTTTTGGAAGTAGATAGATCAATCTTCGGGCTGAAGTGTATTCAGCCCGTCACCAGTGTTGCCACTTCGGGGTATTTTTTTCCGTTATCGATTCCTGGTTTATTCTCTCGATCGTCTATCTGAAAGCTTTGACGACCCAAACGACGAAGACGATGGCCAGTATCGCGCCGATCAGGATGAGGATGAACATTTTCCTGCGGTACCTGCGCTGGTGTTCCGCGGCCTTGGCGAGTTCATCGACCCCGGCTTCGACGTGTGCGCCCGCGTCCTCGATGTGGCTGGCCACCGTGTCTGCGAAGGGCCACGACAACGTTCAATGGACGATGTTCGCTCATTGGGAATACTAGCGGTAGACTTCATCGCCTGCACTTCTTACATACCTCACTCTCACCTATTTCTACCGGCGAACAGCACTGCTCGCATTGCTGTGTTCCGGTTGAAGGGTGAGAGAATATGACATTGTATCTTCGGTTGAAAAATTGGCGGCTCGCTAGATTCTTTGTGAATAATATAAAATAAAGAATATATAACTGGATAGAAAGAGAGTTAAATGTTTTAATTCTCTTTTTTATTATATTGTATCATGTATGATATAAAAACACGTAAATTTGTTAGATAGCTGGTAGCTCTACTCTAGCAGAGTAAGATGACCCACCGACGGTGGAGGCCTGCGACTGCACGAGGCGCGCGAGGTCCTGCATGATCTGGTTGACGTCCAGCACGTCGGCCTCGATCTTGTGCAGGTACGCTTGCCGCTCTTCCAGCATGCTCGTTTCGAACTGCACGAGGCGAGCCTGCAATGTACACGCACGCGCTCTTATTTACGATTCAACTGTAGTTTCTGATTCCTGTGTGGCGTGAAGGATTCGGTGTTGATCGGTATGCAGGGTTCGTTGACCTATACACATAAAGGTTAAAGAGGACGTCTAAAACCAACTCAATCTATGGGGGAGGTCAACATGATATCTTGATGAAGGCACAATTTGACCGTTGTGAACTTTAATCTTTATGCAAGGTCGTATCGGTAAAATTGTTTTGTTCATGTTATGTGCATTAGTGATACAGAAGGAGAGAGATGAAAAGACGTGATTCCCTACTTCTTCATCACCATCGCAGTCGTAAAACGTCCACTTCTGGACATAGACCTCCCCAAGAAAGGGGTGCGCTGGGGAAGCGTAATGGCAATCGCAGAGCGTAGTTTTCGCGACGGGGATGATGCTGCTGCTCATCCCCACCCCGTGTGTTTGAGCTACGCAGTTTCGGATGGATATGTCGTCATCTGTAGGTTCCGGTAAATCAGTCGCCTCTTACGACAACTGGTACAGGGGGAGGTAATAATTTACCCTGCCGGTACCGCACGGCCATATTCGACAGTAAATTTATCTGTCTAACTTCAGATATTTGTTCCCGGCATAAGCGCTTAGGATAAGTCGTTCAAATAAAATAATTTTGATGATCTGGGTAGAGGAATATTTCACTCTACCCCACCAAGCCACCTCACTAGTTGGGCAGAGTCACTACTCTGCCCAACTAGTGAGGTGGCTTGGCACTCCACTGAGTGAGGCATGGAAAGTGGAATAAATTGGGTTGGTTGTTGGCCATAGAACTGGTAATTTATAAAAGCGCAAGGTCTACTCTTTTACTAGCTTCAAAATACAGTTCCTTCATAATTATAAAAAAAAAAAATTCAGTTGGCGCGCCCAAGCACTAACATTGTAATCAGATATAATGATAATTTGATGCCCTCTATGGATTCCCATAATTTATATCCCTGTAAAAGAACGCCATGAGTTAGTAGTGTCTCCCCCTGTACCTGACACCTGGGTGTCGTAAGAGCCGACCAGCCCAAGAGCCCTTGTTCTGACAAATACTTTTCAAATTGCAAGTTACAGAACTAACCCATTATTTGTTCGGAAAAATTATATTTTCATATCCTTCTGTTTCTCAACCATGAATGGAAATTGTCTGAACTTCTGGAATACTTTATCTTATATTTAAATCCTATTTTCCATCGAAGGTCTAAGCACATTGATATAAGATGCCAAGAGATGGAGCTAGTGGTATTTTGTTACACTTTAACACCGAATACGTTACCAGAACCGACAGAAGGCGGTACATCCATCCGAAACAATCCACCACAAATGCACAGGGCTAGGATGGGCAATTGCATCCCTATCGCGAAACTGCTCTCTACGATTGCCAACATGTTTGAACACCACGGCAATGGCTGGTATGATGAAGAGAAGATGACAGTGCATACCTGAGCTTGAGCGTTATCGAGCAATTTGGCCTCCTCGTCATCAGCTATCGCCTGCTGCTCCAGCGAGGTGGGGTCGTGGCGCGGGCGCGCCGGTCGCGGCATGTTGGCCGCCATCTTCTCCGTCACTTCCTGCACGCATTCAACGTATTCAAGAACGGACTGGTCAAGCTTAATGCAATGCAAAGCTGCAATACGGAGAATATTGCGGCTCGTTAACAACTTCTTGCGAGGGGATGTTTCCGTTGTTTAAGGGTGAGCGTGAGACCGTGAATGTAAATTTTTCATGGATAATTATAAACCTTTCCGCAGATCTTGAACATCAATTGAGTCCATCCTGCTAAAATTAAACTCAAAATTATCTTTAATGAAATTGATCTATCATTGGCATTTTTAAATTGTTACAATATGTATATATTTTTTCTATTCAAATAGATTAAAATTTTACAACTGAAGTGACCGACGACCCTGATGACCTGATAGGACATTAAAAGTCATTTATACGAGAAAGATGTCGTCGAGTAAAACTAGTCTAATGGCACTAGACTGAATTAAAACATTTTTTTTAAATTCAGTTTTATTCAGATAAAAAATTAACTTAAAACTAAATTTACTCGCCATCGACAGTGTTCACCAACACACTTTGGAATCAAAATGGTTGCGTAACCAACGGTTTCAGAGGCAATTCTACCTAAGTGCGCAATGGTTGTGGATTTATTATCATGCGGTTCGCATGGTTGTTTGCCACCTTATTGGTATAAAAAAAACAGATTCAATACGTAGGCCACTTGAAAAGAACTGCCAAGAAAAACGGAAGGTGATAAAGTTTCCATTAACACACTAGTCGGAAAGTAGTCCAGGACGTTACCGACAGGTTCTTTCAAGGACCACCACTACAAACCTTCTGCACGGCGGAATACTTGTCGAGGGCGTCGCCGAAGGCCTGCGTGAGCCGCTCGAGCTGCAGGCGGTGCGGCTTGTCCCCGCGCCGCACCACCACGCTCAGGCGCTGCAGGTCGCGCGCCGTCGCCGACACGTGGGCGTTCACTGACTGCTGGCACTCGTGGCTGCAATTGTCGCGTTTTTGTTCTGTTTTATCATATCAGCCGGAGTTGTTTTTTTTATGCCTATATTTTTTTACGCTGGTGTTTGTTTATGGTTATCGCCGCGCGTAGACTAGTGACTGAGGCGACGAGGATACCGCGATACAATCGATTTCAATCACCGCTCCCTGCGCTCTGGAAATATAATTCTACGGCTACCTCTCGTAGCGTATTTCACTATGAATTCCGCTTTATTTCTTCTTCCATTAAAGTTATAAGTCACCAATAAAATTGTCTCTTTTCCTAAGTCGACTACACATATATAGACGGTCATAAATTCAATGTCGTAAGGGACAATGTGCATATTTACAAGAAAGACAAGGAAAATAAAAAATAAAAGAAAAAATAATTATGTTTTAAAGATATATTATTAAAATTAAATCCTCTTTTACTTGAAACTATTAAGTCAGAAATAAATAAATCATCCATATATAAATTCATTTGTGCATAGAATATGCGTTACACACATAGAATATAAATTATTACTCACAACTATTAAAACAGGAAGTAATATGTAGCTATCTATGAGTGACGAATAATTACATCATTGTCATCCCATCGGTCATAGAAAGTCCACTGTTAGACTTAGGCCTCCCCAAGACAGGAGGATTTTCACCATTAATTGCCGCACTGGGCAGGCGTGGTGGCAATCGCAGAAAATGATTCGATGGCATAATCATACACCGAACTAAAATACGACTCACATCCTGTCCCTGAGCTGCAAGTTGTCATTGGGCCCACCGATCTGCCTCATCATCTTGTCTAGCGCGCGCAGGCCGCTGTTGACCGAGGTGACATTCTCGCCGATGCCCTCGCTCAGATTGTACAGCTCCGTGGGGCTGAAGTCTGCGAACGCGACGGCCGGCGGCGCGGCGGCCGTCGCGCCGTAGTCGCGGCTCGACCCGCTTATGGGCTCCCGTTCTGTCATTGTGCTTCTGGAAGTGATCAATATTATAGAGTGAATAAAGACTTGGTATAGGACAACCTAGGCGAACATATCTTAACCAGGTAGTAAAGGAGGGTAAGGTTAGAAGTACCAAAAACAAACAAAAGTGTATGAAAGGACTAATGCGAGTAAGGAAAGCGAGAGGTATGCCAAGATCGTAACAAGTGGAGATTCATAGTCTCTGCCTACTCTGATAGGACACAGGCGTGATTTATGCATGTATGTGTTATAAAGAAAAAATATTTGTACATCATCATCATTACTACAGTCCACTGCTGGACATAGGCCTCCCCACGGAAGGGTGAATTTTGCCCATAATTGCTGCATTGGGCAATGCGCAGAGCGCTATGCGCGAGCGGATGCTGCTGCCCATCCCCGTCCTGTGCATTTGAGCTGCACTGTATTGGATGGATGTTTGTACATTTGCTGGTAAATGGACTAGGCTCAAGGCTAGATAGGTTTAAAAAAGGCTGAACCCATTTTGATAATATTTTTACTAATGGGAAGCTACATTGTTCTGGAGTAACAAAATCCGCTATAAATACAAAAAAAATTGAAATGAAAATACAGTAGAATCCGCTTATAATTACTACAAAGGGAAGTGACAGACTTATTATACTAAGGACAGACTTAAAAAATATGTAAGAGCAACTTTGCAGTTTTTTTAGGTATTTAGTTTCATAAACACATTACAAAACATATGTAAATAACGAAAAATAATCGACAAAAGGAGGCACACTTTCATCCAACGTAGTCTCAAAGAAAGAGGTGTGTATGATCAAGTAAAAGAAATTGTTTTGTAAAATAGGTCATAACAAGCGATAAGTCAATATATCCGGCACAAGTGCAGTCATTAATATCCAACTAAGTTGCTCTACACTTTGTATAAAAATCAAACTTTACACAGACTTACTTCATACCAAGGGGTTGGTTAAATATAGGCGAGTATGTACTTTTGTAACATATAAACTCAAATAACGCAGGATTAAATTAAAAAAATATTTTACAAATAGACATACGAACATTTTCAAGAACTTAGAGACATTATCAGCAAGTAAAAATTCATATTTTATCCCTATAGCCATGCAGGTGAAACCACAGATCATTGCTAGTAATGTATATTCATAATAATTGAGCTCAGGTAGTGCCTTATGACCCGTGATCTTTATTCACTAAAATAAAAATTTTGTGTAATGTTTGTTTCGGGTGAACTAAAGAAATGAAACTCTAAAACCAATTTTAATCTTGTTTACTATGTACACCTTGTTCTAACTTCAGAGATAGGATAATTAACACAGAACAATGTCTGTCAGTTTAGCTAGTAACCTATATTTTCCTAATAATCTACAGTGTGACATTCTGGTTGAACTTAATTCTGTTGTGTTATTGATTTGTTTTGTGCTACTAATTCTTTTTGTATTTCTCCTACAATGTTGTGTTTGAGGTTAACAAATGTGTCGCTTTTTTGTTAATACTACATGTATTTAGTTCTTTTAAATGTTTTATATTGGACTATTGTAAATATATCATCAAGAAGACATCAATCAATTAGTTTATAAATAATAATGGTAATATGACACATAACAATTTCTATGTTATTATGAAAATAAATAAAGTCTTTCCACAGTTCTTAAAGTCTTCTTCTTTAGACTAGTTTTGAGTTCTTTAGTCAAATTGATGTTCTGCTAAACTTGTGCAACACAATGTTTTAACCTATACATATCTGTAATTTTTTTTATAAATATTTAACTAAACTGTATTAAAAGAAATAGGTCCTTAATTATTATTGTAATAATGGTTGAGAATACAAAATGGATATTGTAATTTATCCTTAAGAGATGAACACATATCACTGCTGCCTTTTTTCTAGACCTTTTTATGGTGTATAATACTTTTGATCTATCTCATCAGGTTCAGCCAATGTTGGCAATGTTATTCCAAAAAATTATTATTTCCAACCTCACATTAGAACCTTCTAAAATTATCAGCATTTCTCTACTCTATCATGCATGTATTATACATATAAAGCTTCCTCTTAAATCACTCCATCAATTAAAAAAACCACATATCAAAATCTGTTGCATAAATTTTAATGATCTAATGCATATGTAAGGACAGACAGTAGAAAACTACTATCTTTTATACATGTAGTGATATTAATACACACAATATCTCATAATGAGATAAGTTGCTTAAAGCATTTGTGTTATGGACATCAGACAACAATTGAAATCACAATTATAATACTCTAATACATATCCAACACCCAGACACAGAACAAACACAAATATAAAATTTTGTCTTAGATGGGGAATCAAACCTTCAAACTTTGATGCATATGTCATCTACACCATCTAGTCCATCCATGTAAAAATAACAAGTTTCGACAAGTGATTAAATAATGTACCCATGCATAATTAATGAATATACATAGAGCATCATTGAAAATGTTATACCTGTTTAAAATTAGAATAGGTATTTAATAAAACCATGATTACATACTAATGTGCATTACAATTTGTATGACCATTAATTGCATTATATGTTAATTAAGGATAAATAACTTTTCAGCACACTTATCCTGTTATAGAGTAATTTGGAATTTACTTAATACAATATTCGTATATATATATTCGCAAATGAGTGTATATATAAATATACACTCATTTGCAAAAAACGGGCACCGAAGCAATTAACCATTTCAAATATTTCTATTGGTTTGTTTGATAAGCATAGGTAGTTTCCCTTTCACAATTTTGTAAATTAATAAGAAAAATAATCGTTTTCGTCAGTATAATCATACAATTTTGATAAAATTTATGGGTTTTGATGATAAGGTTCACTAGTAATGTATGCTCGTTAGTAGTGCATATGCTCGTGAAGTAAAAGTTAACAAAGATTTTTGTTTGTTTTTTCTTTTATAAAGTAAAAGTAGATAAATGCTAAGTATCGAGTGTGTCCCCTCTAGCTGAAATCATAGCTTGAATTCGTCTGGGTATGCTAGCGAGGATATCCCGGATACTTGCTTGCGGAATACGTTCCCACTCCGCGGTAATCACATTCTTCAGCTCTCTGATGGGCCGGGCGATGACTGCGTATATTGGCCGCGAGAAGCCTCCTCCTGACCGTCTATAGACTAATATGCACATTGCTTACTACTTCGAGGTTGTTCTTAAGGTCCACATATGAGGACTTGCGATTTCTCAATGCGCGATTCACAAGAAAATGATCAACCCGTGGTTGGGTGCATGGTTTTTTTCCAGAACCAGGTCTTCTCTCGACGAAACCGTTGTCTTGATACCGCTGCCAGGTTCTTTGAACCGTCGAGCGACTCACACTTAGCCTTTAAGCCACGAAGCATTCGCTGCAACCTTCTTGCGCAAGAAGCGCAATGATTTTGGTAGCTTTTACCACTTTCTCTAACATTATTAAGAAAGCTAAACAGCAATAAATCAAGCCTTGACAATTAAGAATATGAAATAAATTCATAAAAATTGACTAAAGTTATGAAAACTGATATTATATTTTGGAACTTCACACCAAAAATGTAGGATATAAAGTGATTTTGTAAAAACGAGAATTTGAATTTATAAAGTACTGTTTCTGTTAAACACCACAGCATTTTTAAAAAACCGGCCAGTAACATGTACAAATGATTGAAATAATTTTGGTATCATATTTTTTTAAAGAAGAATTAAAATCAAAACCTCATGTTTTTTTGCAAATGTATATACTCATTTATTTGTAATAATGATTAATTTTTAACTGAAATATTTAGTTGCAACTTAATAATTTATAAATAATATATATGAAATGACATGTTGAAAGTATTCTATTTAAATTGGTCATTGGACAATCAATAATTATTAAAGTACTTAAACTTTTTTTTAAATATTTAAAAAAATCTAGTCAGGACAAATTTGAATTTTTCATGAATACTCAATTACTATTTTGAATAAAAAAAACATTGTTTTGCTTTTTACTTTTATCAACAACTACTGTTACAGTCTATATAGATTATTAATAATGACGTAGAAATAACTAAATAATTTACGTTACCAGTTTATTAGATGTGTTTTTGTCTATGTAGTAACTTCACACAAAAGGTATTAGTGTTAAGAAACGCAATGATTCACTAATTACTCCATCAGATCACTCAACACAAAAATGCAACGCAAAAATGGAGAAAAATCTACAGTCACATTAGTACGAACTGTTCACTCTGCGGCTACGTAATTCTAAACCAGTATTAGTTAAGTAATATAAAACCGGAATTTCTATAGTTTTACCTTTGAATGTAATGTAAATTAGCGCAACTTTTGATCAGGTTTTACGAATAAATTCCTTTTGTGAGTCGGCAAAAGACAATTGAAAAATGTCAAAATGACGTATTAGACTGACATAGTGTGTTGTCACGTTGACAGCTGTTCAGTAACTTTATAATTTGAAAATACTATTTTGTTATTTATTTGTATAAATAGCAACAACTACTACTTAATAAATGCAAGGATAATGATTATTATTAAAGATGCAATAAATTATATTTCTACAAATGTGGCTATTGCTATAATAACACTTTAATAAGTCATGTGTGACACTTTGTTATTGTAAATAAAATCATCCCTATTATTTTGATTACCTATTTTCATGTCTTTTTGTATAATATTGCTTATAAATGTTATTCTAGGATGAAAATACGTATTTTTTATTTTTTTACTTAATATAAGGTTTAGCAATAGATCTTAGGGTTCTAGAAAAAAACGGAGACTCATATAAATATGTCACCATTCTATCTGTACTCTTTAAAATTAATCAATGGTATTATTTATAAAGGAAGGGCAGTGCCTTAGCCAGTAAGTAACTAAAACTTTACCAGAAAAACCGTTTACAAAATCAAATTAACTGGGTATTTCACTATATTTAACATTCAATCTCTATATCTATAATCATAATCTATAACTCTCACCATCTTTACCATAAAAACATTCTTACTAGGGTTTTAAATTAATCACAAATAAAAGAAAATTATGTGCTGTTTATTATTTAATGGTCAAATATTTACAATACAATCAAAGAGACTCAGAATATCAGCACATTAATACAGTTGTAGCTTTTCAAATAATTCGCTGTGATTGTAGACTAGAGATCTTCTTTGCTTACACCAACTAGTTTTCCATACATATTTTGACTCTTTTCAGTAGGTACTTTAAATTATGCCTTGCTTTCCACTCTTTGCTGTGAGTCACCAACAGAACTTTGTGCTCATACAATTTAAAACAATCCACTGAAATATGTTGTACAATATTCTCCAATATTTTTTGTGTATATAGTCGCAAAGCCATGATCTTTTAATCACTGATTCATTTAGTTAGTTACATTAACTTGATAATCAATGAATAATTAAAGATTAGCTTTTAAAAGTACCTAGGTCAGAAGTACCAAGAATGAACGAGCGTGTATGAATAGACTAATGCGAGTAAGGGAAGCGAGAGTAGTTTGCCAAGGTCGTAGCAAGTGGACATCTATAGTCTCTGTCTACCTGGATGGGACACTGGTGTGATATAATAATGTTTAGCTCATATATAAAGGGTTCCTTCTAATCCCCTGGGTAGGAAAATTCTCAGTCCGGGGCAAAATTCCGAACCCCATGTCCAACGGCTGATGCAATGATGATGAAATATTATGTAACTACAGAAAAGCGTTTGCAAGTCTGTTTGTGACCGATATACATTAAACATTAGACTTACGTCCCTTTCTTAAAAAATGTATACCTATATGAATAAGAGACGTGTCATAAAAACGAACTTGAATTCCTTGTAATCTTGCCATATTCAAGTCGTGACGCCTGTCTGCATTTTTCCTGCAATCGTGCTCTGCCTCAGTACAAGTCAGGACACATAAACTAAGTAATCATATGGAAACCGATGCACTCGCGCATATATTACATACACAGGTGTCATTGTCTCTATTATTTTTTAATCACATCAAGCTTTTGTGTCGTTGGTATTTGATCTCTCATTTATTTTTGAGTTGTCAATCATTTAAATATTATTTCCTTTAGAATAAGCTTCAAAAATATTTAAAAGACAGATTGACTCTTGAAACTTTTTTCTGCAATAGCAAAATTACATTTTAACTAATTTAAAAAGATTGAGCAATTATTTGCTCTCTTGACACTCTTCTGAGTGTCAACAGGTTTAGATGCTGGCCGGCGAGAACTGCTTTCGAGAGTTAGTGAGCACTGGAATTTTGACAGCTGTCAATAGAAACAGCGCGGGCTTATCCCAGTTTTGTACAATAATAAATAAGTAAATAATTTGTTTAAAAATACATGGTGACCAGCTATTCAACTATTCATAAAAAAATAAATCAGCGATCGGAGACAGTGGATGACAAACCGTCTCGCGAATGAGTCAACGCTTATTATAATTACACTTAGAGGACACTGGAGCGCGCGTATTTATCATGGACAGCGCGCTAATATGGCGACATTATTAAAATATATCCACGACGCTAAGAGCACCTTGAATTTAGTGATAAAAATCGGAATACAAATTATAAGGAGCATGTTTTATGTTTTAATTTGAAATCAATCTGGAGACGTTCTCTAAGATATCAATATCAATGTTGATTATAAATACATAGTCGTTCACGTTGTTCGTATTAATCGAAATTAAGAGGTACACATCCAACAAATAAGTTTTAAAATAACCCCTACGTATGTTACATTATTAGTACTTAAAAGTTAGCTATATGTTTAAATAAATTAGGAAAGAAACTGATGCGATACATTGGTAGCGGGATTTGTTATTAAATAATAAAAGTAAATGGTAAAAATAAGGATAGGAAATTTTTCAGATATAAATTATGGTTGCCAACCCTTTATTTAGATGTCCCGATTTGTCTAGGATTTCCATTATTCCACTAAATGTCTCTATTTTTCTCTTCATATTTTTTTATTAATTAATTGCCTTTGTCTACAAACTATTCTTATATAAATAAACAGACAATTTGTTAATGTAATGTTTAGTCCTTAATTTTTTTTTAAATCTAACACTTGGAGTAACTAGCCATTTGTTTTGCGTGAAACAATAGCGAATTTATTCTTTTCAATATTTACAGATTTGTTTTATAATTCATATTCCCGTTATGCCAGGTATCAAACCTAGCACAACTTTTTACTCACATATAAATGAACTAATGATATGGCCCAGCTCGTCTCAGGACTTTTCCAAAAAGGGCGATCCTAAATATCCTGCACAAAATCAGTATAACGAGACAGTCTCTGTCGTTAGACAACAAGAGAAACACCAGCGCACCCTGCAGCTTGCGAGTCAAGGTCGCGCCGAGAGCAAACGCTTGGTACGCTTGTTCGAAATAGTGATGACTTGTTACAAACATAAAATAAGATAATTAAACTAACCAAACCTAAAATAATAAAAAAATAATTGTATTGACTCTAAATACTCTTATCCCGGATAGTTTCAATAATCGAATCAGTTAACATGTACCAATTTAAGACTAGATTAATATCACATAACGGGTCTCAAAATTGGGTTTCTTTAATTAATGCGACCCACGAGAAAGGATCTCCATTAGCGACAGCGCTTAGAAAACCGATTAATTAACTGATAAATCAAAGAACAAGATGCGCTATGAACATTTGCGGATCTGAGAAATAATCGAGCTGTTGTGTTCTGTCAATATCACTTCGCGCGCTACTTCTAGAGCGGTGACATCGTAAGGTATTATTTTCATCCTTTTATAATAATTAATTATCATTCCTTTTTTACAAGAACAGAAATTGCACTAGCTAGAAAACAATTGCATAACACATACACACATGCACGCACATACACATACTCAAACATGCACACACAACACACGCGCAGGCGGGCACACGCCTGCGTGCACACACACTGACACACAAACACACACAGATTAATATCACAATTTAAATTATAAATAACTATAAAGTGATTATCTTTTTAAGGAATAGCGGTGTCTCCTAGCTCAGGCTTCTTTAAGCTTAAAAGAAGGCACTGGTCACTTTATTTATGTTACCAATCGTGTTTAAGACAAATAAATATTTTTTTTTTCTTTTTATTCATAAGTATTTTTCTGTTAGTACGTACTAACCCTAATTTGCTATTGATTGCAAATTAAAAAAAATACTTTTAGTAATACTACAAAAAGTGTTATTTTTTTCTAATTATTATTTATATTTATTTTTCTTAGTCTCGAAACAATAACAATTTATTGTCATCGATATTTAAGCAACATTTTGCATCAACACGTATTTTTTTTGGAAGGGGTGGACTTCTCTTCCTGAGATTCAAGTTAAACGAAAGCTATATATTATCAGGCCAGAAAACGTGGTTATACCGAGAATTTGATTTCTCTAAAAAAAAATCAGTACAAATTACTAAGAGGAAAATCAAATCCATCTATTACAAAATAGATTAACAACGGAACTGAACCATTTATCAGCTGTTTGTTTTAACGAGGAATTCCTCGGAAGTGTACCTACTGTTTGTGAGTGTATAATCGATAGTGCGGTGCATTCGAAAATATACAACTCCATGATTTCTAGTGGGTGAATTGTTTACTGTTCCTTTTATGTAGTGCGGTGTTTATAGTTTTTTTTCTTTGTCTTAGTAAATACTCTTTATTTTACCATAGATTATATTTACCTTTTATTGTGATTAGTATCCTTAGCATGAAAATTTGTTAATCTGTTGATAATTAATTAAGAACTGTGGTGTGATCATAAAGAAACAAAATATTCACTTATATGTATACATATAAATACAATTAGAGTGTTTGTTTGAAATACCTACTAAATAAAATATACATAAAATAACTTTTCTACTAAATTTCTTTTACATATGAATGTATATACAATACACTTAGCCGTGGTCAGAGTAGAAAGTGCCTCCCCCGTGAGAGCTTTCGTAATAGGTGACTGTGATGCCGAAACCGACAGATGGCGGTATATCAATCTTAAACAGCGTAGTGAAGCAGCACTCCCGTCACGAAGCTTCGCTATGGTATTGCGACCATGACTGCTCGGCCCGGCTATTATGGGCAAAATATATCTTACTTAAATTATATTACAGCCAACTTTTCAGGAAGGCGAGTCTCCTCCCATATTTATCTTATTAATTAAAAAGTAAAATGACTGTTTTCTACAGAATTTCTTATACATATGAATGTATACAATACACATACCAACATATATTGTTTTTGCAATTTTTGTCTGTCTGTTTGATTCGGCTAATCTCTAGTACGACAGAACCGATTTGGACGGGACTTTGACTGGCAGATAGCTCATGTAAAAAGGAACTAGCTGTACGATTGAAAGGAATGGAGCATTAAAAAAAATTGCCAAAAACGGGCCATAAATTTACGTCCGTCGTGTGCGCTGCGTGGAAGTTTGTAGTTTGAAAGAAAATATGCTGCCCAAAGTCACAAATCCATGCAAACAAAATCGTGGGCACAGCTATAATATATATAAAATTTAACCCTATGTTTGTAATTACATTATCTTTTTAAAAATAACAGCTTTTTTATACAGGCATTATGTGAAAGGTGTGAGGTACTTATAAAAAAAATAATAACAGAGTAAGAGTAATAATAGAATAAGATTTGAGGGAAGACTAGAGTTTACTTAAAAAATAGGTAGCTTTAGAGTAAATGAGGTTACTATATCTTAAACGACTATGGTCAATTAATTAACAAAGAACGATTTTTTATATTATTAAGCCAGCAAACAAGCTGTCCTGTGTGATGGTAAGCGTCACTTTAGCTTATACACGGTCACGCTCGTCATAAATATATTTCTAGCGGGTCGGAACTTTGTACCAATATATTATAAAATTCCAATGCCTCTATCATCTTTTATACGGCAATACGAACACTGTCTTAATCAGGAGAAACAGATAAGAGAGAGACCAAGTCGCCTTTGTATGAGTTCTATCTCTATTAAACAATTTCTTTAAACCATCTAAAATATAGCAGCTGTACAAATGAACGGGATGTTTAGGCGGGGATAAGCAGCATCCCCCAACGCGATCCTACTTTTGCGTTTTACTGCGTTCTGTGGCAATTATGGGCAAAAGTCCCCTTTCTTAGGTTGGCCCATGTCCTATAGTGGAGTTTCTGCGGTTGATATGGAGTAAACAAACTAAAATGCGGGAGGTCGCCATTATTTAGTGGTGATAATAAATGTACCTCTTCATAATATTATAAAGATGACTGGATAAAAGCCGGAGAATATGAAAATAGTTAATCCAAACTTATACACCATCACGAGCAGTAGGCATGCAAATAGAGTGTCCTTAAGAGTAAATCAGCTTAATTTACGAGGTGGCTGCCGCGCGTTTACTACACTTCGTTATAGCGGGCATAATTACTGGATTTAATTAACGATTAGTAAGATCTGTGCTATATTAAAAGATCTATATATCATAAGAGCGCAATGTATGTTTAAAAATGTCATACAAAACAGTCGACAAATACTGGTTAAAATATATAAATAGATTTCCACAACATCTCATACTTGTGCAAGCACTTGTGTTACCGACGACAAACAACAGAGGAATCACAAATATATTATTTAAATACATACATTTAACACCCAGACTAGAAATATTTGCTCTGGGTGTGAATCGAACCCCCTCGGCGCATACGATAGAGGATCACTACCATCTGCGCCATCGGGCCCGTCTATGTAATATTAAATGTATTCTACGTACTAACGTTTCTCTTTCGTACAATAGTTGATTCATGAACTGTATGAATAAATGTAGTAAGTGTAAAACTCGAGTAAAGGTTGATCGTTTTGGCTTTTTTTTGTATTTTCCTTGAGGTTAAAAGTTTTAATGAAGAGAAAATTAGTGATAGTAAAATTAATTATTTTTTACGATGTCGCTTCTCTTGAAGAATACAACACTTATTTTGTTGTCTAACCGTTGACTTGAGTAGTAAATGGCAGGTAAATAAATAAATAAATGAATATACATACATACATACATCACGCCTGTTTCCCATCGGAGTAATCTTGGTCTCTCAATCTCAATCTTGGCATACTACTCTCGCTTCCCATACTCGCATTAGTCCTTTTAAACACGCTCGTTTATTCTTTTTATTTCTGACCAGGCCCTTCTTTAATACCTCTTCTACTTGGTTAAGATATGTTCGTCTAGGTCGTCCTATACCAATTCTTCCATTCACTTTCATTCTATATATTTCTGTGACTGCGCACTTTTACTTTCATCCATCCTTTCTAGATGTTCAAACCATCTCATTATTACTTTCACTATTGTTGTCACAACATCATCTTTTACACCACATCGATCTCTTATCACACTATTTTTTAATCTATTTCTCAAACTCACACCATATTACACCATACGTATTCTACTTGCGTGCTTCTTCTGCCACACGCAATATTCACTACGTACCATACGTCAGTGTTGGACCCAACACACCACTATGAACATGAGTGTATCCATTTTGACACATTTTGGGTGCCCACACAAGCACGTAAGGCTTTATTGACACAATTTACAGCTTTCAATCTCCGTTTAATATCTTTTTCATACTTGCCATCTCACGTAAAAACACTTCCGAGATACACAAACTCTTTCACTTGTTCAACTTTCATGTCACCTAGAACAATTAAATAACATAGAATATATATGTGTATATATTCTATGTTTATCTGTTGTCTATGTTGACTCTGAAATAATTAGCATAATGTAAATGTAAATTACTTGTGTTACGGATATCGAGAAACAGAAGATTCACAGCTTTTACAGAACGAACACAAATATTTATCATATAAATATTTGTCCTGGGTGTAAATCGAAACCCTTGGTGCACTAGATATAAACCATATCATCGGCGCCATCGGGACTGTAAAGAATTCTTCGTCAATTGTTTGATTGAAAACTAGAATCGCTGTGCCTTCGTAGTTATCTATTTTATATTATCTACTTGCAAACTTACCAAAGTCATAACTTTTTCTTATACAAATGAGGTTATAGTGAAATTGCATAAGCAACAGCGAACTCGAGTGATCTATGAGTCCTAATTTAACCTTACCTATTTCCAGCAGGAGTAGAGTGCGCAAAACATCCTGCGCGGAGACGGCGCGCGTATAAACTTCCCGGCCGTTCTTGGTGCGACCTACCTAGCCCTGAGCGGTGTTTCGAATCAAACGTCACGTTTTATGGAGGAGGTATTTTGTAGTCATTTCCTATAAATTGCCTTCAATAGTTCTCAAGATTTACAAAAGATGTATCAGCATGGAAAGCTTACATAACAATAAACTATTTATTTTGCATATTTTATCTCGATGCTACAGTTGCCGGGCGACAAGCATCTTCATAATTCGCAGAGAGTGGGTAATGTTCAGAGTCGTTTAACATAATTGCTGGCGAACCACTGGGAACCTTAGCAAACTTTTTCCCTTCTTATTTTCTATCTTCATAAATGTACGACCACACTAAGCTTGACTGCTTGGACCATGTTGTCGGGCGGTTAAACGCTGATCTACGCTTTGTTAGTGACTGGGCAAAAAAATCGGCATCACCGTCAATCCTTCTAAGACGCAGGCAATAATTTTTGGCTGCAGCCATCAGCTGGAGATTCTGCAACTATTGATAGTATTACCCGGACGAATTTTTTGAACAATCCATGATAATGCAACCGTCTGTGATAGATTTAGGTCTTATACTGGAGTCTACTTTGTCTTGGGATAAATGTATTGCGAAGATGAGAGTATGGTATGGTTGTGCTCTCTGCCGCTTCAACTTTCATCCTGTCACTACCAGAAATATATTAGTTGGATAGGTGGGTTTACAATAAACAAAAAAGTACAAGTGTACTAAGTACTACGTGTGTCGGGTTAGCTAGTGTAACTCAAACAGTCCACCAACTAGCTCACAAATATAATTTCATATAAAAATAAGTCCTATATTTCAATTCATACTAGAGAATCGAAGTTATAAAATTTACTGGGATAGTTCTTACAGAACTGATAAAACGATAGTATGTTATAAACCGGATATCACCTTACAAGGTAAAATATTACAAATAATATACTGACCGATGCAAAACAGTTCGTCTAGTACGGAAAACGTGGAGAAATATTATTTTTAACTTAATTATTTTTGTCCTGTTACATAAACAGAAAAACTGTTCTACCATATCATGTTCATAGAATGATCATTCATCTTATACAAGGATCTGACTCCGAGATAAGTTATAGACATAAGTGCTTCTAAAATAAGTATTTACCTTAAATATTTCTCTTTAAAGTATTTGTTCTGGATGGGGAGCGAACCGACGACACTTGGTGAACAATATAGGAACACCGTAAAATGTAGCATTGAGAGCGTCATGTAGATGCACTTTTCTATTTAATTGCAATACTTTGGCTGGTAGACAATGCCTTGGCAACTTGACTTTAAGTCAACCATATGTAAGTTGTTTTATATATATCCGAAAAGTTTGATAAATCAATTTACATCTATTTATAAAGACCAAATAAATTACCGCATCCATTTTGGAACATGCTCACGTTCGCTCAGGCAAACACAAAATACTCGTACAATTAATGTAAACACAGAAGTACACACGCGCACTGCACAGCACCAAGAGATTATACAATTCCATAATAAGATCATTTATTTTATTATATATATAACTCATGCTCATTCCAACCGGCGATAACAGCTGATTGAAATGGTCGAAAGGAAACCACTGAATCCAGACAGACCTCTTTTGTTTCCTCCAAATTTATTAATATCACTCGAGAGGGGGTTGAGAGGACTACTTTACTTTATCTTCCTTCAACAGTAATATGAGCACCATAGACACTGTCATTATTTTCATCTGCATCTTACATGTAACAAAAAAATATACATATATTTTTAAAATTTTATTTTATATAATGAAGTCAGCAAACAAGCATACGGTCCGCTTGATGTAAAACGTGACCGCGGCCTATAGACGCTCGTGTCATCACAAAGATATCACACGAGTGTCACTAACCTTGTGAACTGAAGATACTATGTCACAATGCCCAGTAATTTCACTGCCTCCATCATACTTCAAACCGGAACACAGCGGTTACAGGTTACAGAATACGAACTCTGCTATTTGGCGACAGAAATAGGTAAGAGCGAGATAACGATGTAGACGACATTTGTATGAGGTCTACCTCAATTAAAAAATAAAGGCACACGTAAATACGTCCTAGAAGTGTTATGTACCTTCTTTCCTGATATGGCGTTGGCTTTAGAAACGGCTCAGGTAGGCGTGGCGGTGACGGTGGAATATAATGAAGTAGAAAAACTTACTTCCTTAGTATTATGTGTGAAAGCGGCGATTGTGGCTATAAAAAGATAATTTGTAATTCGGAAACATTAAAAAACGTAGCTCCAATGCAATAGAGGGATGCAGGTCAGCAGCATCCTTCTTGCGCAACTATTATTTGCGATTGCCACGATGACCGCCCTGCCACAAATCTAAATTTTTATAGAAGGCCTATGTCCAGCAGTGTTTATTCATGCAACTGACAAACAAAATTGTTTCTTTTTTATGTTACCGCGGATTCAAGTCAATGTATGAGATGTTCTAGAAATTTATTATTATTATTAATACCTTTGTATTTCTATTTTTAAAAAGCTGTTAGTTTGATATTACAGACAATGAATTGTATTAATATGTATAGATTATTTTAACGGGATTGGGAACCATGCAGTTGAAGGCGCAGGTGTTGCTAGTTATAAAATAATTAGTAGTCAATAGAATAAAATGTTAAAGTTTGACGTGTTGATCGGTGTGTATGCTTCGTATTCCGGCGGCGTATGTGCGCGCGCAGGTGCTCCTACCGCGAAGGTCAATGCTGAGTGTTTACATCTACAGATTAATGCCAGTGTTACTATCTATCTGTTTCGTTTCAAATGTAATCGATTCACGATTCTTTTCCTCTTGGGATTGCTTGGACGATGAACAGTTTTAAATCCAAAGGATTGTTTATTTCATAAATATTACTACTTTGCAAGAAATCGTAGCGCGAACCGAGAAATATTTGTCTTTGTTGAGTTATCGGTTTTTATAACAGATTTCGATGAAATTTTGGAAAGTTCCAAGGAAAATTGATTACGTAGAATATGATCTATATAATGACGAGGATTTAATTGAAAGAATAATAAAGATTAGTATAAGAAAAGTAAAAAGATACTCCTTGGTAGATAAAGTATATAGTAAAAAATGTATAATATTTGAAATTTTGTAAAGAAATATCTAGGGAGAAAATTCCTTTGGAAATTATGTCCTGGGCGCGACATCGAGATTCCAAGATATGAGAATGGAAATCCTGCGGATGGTGACCAGTGCAATCATAAAATGTGGCTGTGTAGCATTATTCCAAACAGTTCGTCTGAACACAACCTTGGCTACGGCTGATATCCGCTATAATTCGTCTACTGCTTAGAACTGAACATCAAATCCTTCAAATGATACGCTGGGCAGGCATAGTGACAACAATATAGCCTCGAGACGCTTGCAACCTACTATCCTGTAAGTGATATGTTCCTATAATAATGACAAACCAGACAACAATTTACATAGATTTTTATACCACTGAGGTGGCAAACAAGCGTGCGGCCCGCATGATAGTAAGAGTTCCCTAGAAAGTTTCAGTTTCATAATATTCATCATACCAGCCATAGGAAGTCCACTGCTGGACATAAGCCTCTCCAAGAAAGGAGGTTTTTTGCCTATAATTGCCGCGCTGGGCAAGCGTGTTGTCAATCGCAGAGCGCAACTATCCCGACCGGGATGCTGCTACCCATCCCCGCCCTGTGTATTTGAGCTGCAATTGTTCCTGATGGATATACCGCCATCTGTCGGTTCTGGTACCTCAGCCACCTCTTGCAACACCTGGTGCAGTGGGAGGTATTCTATTTTGCCGGTACCTCACGGCATATTACACAAGTCAACATGATTTTTGAGTTCTAGTAGACCGATTTGGATTAATTAATTATGTGTAACTTAACAAGGAAAAAATAATTTTATCAAATTATGTTTGCTTTTGTAGTAACCAGATCGAATTATAAAGAAAAACAAAAAAATAATATTTTTGTTTTTCTTCTGTATAAGTACGCACTTTCTCGTATTGGACTCCAAATATAGTCACCCATCACGTTTTGATTATACCGTCCTTGATAACGCTGTTCAAAGTTTATCACATCTTGATGAAAGCGTTCTCCTTGCTCTTGTGCGTATGCACACCCAAGTTATCTTTAAAATGGTCAAAGTGAGCATCTAGCATATGTACGATATGTAGCAATTATGTAAAAATGTAAATTAAAGACACTCTGCAGCCCATGAGTTTGAAGCTATCAAGCAAATTAAAAATGAGATCTTTATAATTTCCAGCTTTATTATTGCCAAGAAAACCATGGATCACTGCTTTAAGGCTGAGCCACGCTTGTTTCTCGTGGCGATTCAGCAACTTGGGAAGTTCTTGCTCGAAGAAGACCGACAAAAATACTAGCTTAAACCTAGCCTCTGACAATATAGGGAATAAACTTTTTAAGTATTCAAAAGCTGGCGAATCTTGACCAAGAGCCTGCACAAATTGCTTCATGAGGCCCAATGTTATATGCAACGGAGGCAGCAAAATATGTTCGGCCTTCACAATCGGTTTATTCTTAACATTATGTTTTCCTATCTTAAATTTGACCCGTTTAGGTTATGACTGCTGGTTGTGATCAGCTCTACTATCCCATAAGCCAAGATATCATGGATATTTACATTCAAATGCCTCACAGCGCTTTATTTTTGACAACAAACTGAACTTTTTAGAATGATGAATTCGCCACAAATGTAGCAAAAAGAATTAACAAAATTTTTAGACTTTTTGGAAGACATTTTGGACTTCGTGCAACAAAAACAGAGACTAGTTGCTGCTTACTGCTATACACCCGTAACCCCCTTCCACCCCTTCAATCCCGTCTCTTGTGTCATAAACTCTTCGCTCTTCCAACTTATATGTCAAAACCGTAATTTCATTATAAAATGTACAAAAGCAAACTTTATTTACAATAAATGGAGCCTCTGGTTACTTTTAGATGTAGACAATAAAAAAATAATAATTTGCTCAAAAAAAAAAAATTTTTTTTTTGTTGACTTGTGTTATTTCATAACATTACTTGCTTGCAATTATCTGCAGCTTCATCTAGTGTCATCATTGTATTACTTGCCTTGATAAATATAAAGAAATATATTAAATAAAATAAACGAACGGTTTCAAGGATTTGTTTTAAAAAGGTAAGTAGCTATACCAGTAAAGGTTATCCTGTGAGCATCCTGTGAGAGCGGTTGGGAGAGTTATAATATTTTATAGCAATAACAATTTAAGGGCCGTCTGGCGATCGCCGCCCGGTGGATTATAAAAACATTCATAAATCGGAAAGAGATTTCAGTTCGTCGATCTTAGTGTTTGTTCTGTTCCTCAACTAAAGGAAAAATTATTTCCTATGATACCATTACACTGCTTTAACTGTAACAGTATAAATTAGAATTTTATCAATAGACACTAGTGCCAGCTAGAAATATTGACTCTAGACAATTTTAAGTGCTCAAGTTCTCTTCAACTCTCGCATTTTATTACAGGGAAAATTAACCATTTACATGAAACAACATCTGAGATAGGCAGATAACTTGAGCATTGTAATTAATAGATTTAAGTTTGTAAATCATCATCGTCAATGGTGGTGGCGATCGCTGTGCTTAGCTTCGCGATGAGAATGCTGCTGCCCGTTCCCGCGCTGTTGCATTTAAGCTACATCTAACTGTGTCTGGTAGATCTTCACCATCTATCGGACTTAGTACCTCAGTTGCCTCTTAAGACATCTGGTACATGGGGAGTTACTATTCTATTCTGCCGGTACCACACTGCAAAAATTTTATCTATAAATAATTTATAATTTATAGTTTTTGTAAATGTGTGTTAATAAAGTACGTCGGTAATTGGTCAAATCTAGATCGGATATTTAAAGTTTTCATCATTGGATAGAGTGAAAGATTTAAGAGAAGGAATATTCAGGTGTATAAGTAATTAATGTATGAAGATAATCGTTGAAAATACCAGAATAAATCATGCTAGTTTTACCCGAAGCGAAAGCCTGATCACTACTTACAAAATTTGTTATATCTCTCATGGAGAATGCTTTGTTTGTCGATAAATAACAGGACATATAATGTCCAGACTCCGTGATTTCATTCTTAAATACATGTAAATAAGAACCAGACACAGAAATAATACAAATATTCATCATATATATATATTAGATTACATAGAATTATTATATTATCTGCGCCATTGCGTCCGTCGACTATTTATGTTCGCGAAAAATAAATGTCCGGCGGCTTAGTAATTAGGAAATGGAAACAAATGTATATACTGTTCGCAATTACTTAATTTAAACTTACTTAGTTTACTTAAAAAGTTATTTGTTAAGTGTCATGATTATTATACTTATATAAAATCTATCTTTTAACTATATTATTTAAGAAGATTTTACGTGCTAATTGCTACGCATGGTACGCGTGTTGAAAATCACAGCTTTTATGGCGGGAATACTGCTGCCCATCCCCGCCCTGTGCATTAGAGCTGCACTGTCTCGGATATACCGCCATCTGCCGGTTCTGGTATCTTAGTCGCCTCTTTCGACACTTGGTACAGGGGTACTATTCTACTCATTACAATATATTTCATACATGCTTGATATTAACAGACAATTTGAATTAAAAGGTCATAATCGCAAGCAGGCCGGGCGAAGCGCCCACTCCGGATGTGGCAATTGACTGCCATGGGCTCTCATTTGATTAATCAATACTCGTACTTATAAGTGGAAACCAAACGCTCCGTGGGATAATGACCTGAGCCGCGCATCGATAATGCTTCATGGATTATGGTTATACACATTTATATACAAGTCTTGAAGGAATTTATTGTGTATCTGAAATGTAAAACAAACATATTGTATATATTTTTGAGAAAACTGCTCGAACGAATGAACGTGAAATTTGACAATATACAAGTCTTGAGAGAATCTTTTGTCCATTCAAAATGTAAAGTGAATATATTGTATCTCTTTGAGAAAACTGCTCGAATGAATAAACGTGAAATTTGACAATGTTAAAGTTATTGTTGATCTGAATGACACATTGCCATACTTAAATTATTCAAATATTAATTGTTAATAAGTCTTAGTTATTTATATTTCCTTGATTGTATTGAAAATTAAGTTCGAACTTTAATGAAATATGGTCGAATTTCGTCCACCCGGAACCATTAGTTTCCTAAGTGTCGTTCAACATGCATGAAATTGCTAATCTAAATTTTATATCGTTGATTCCTATTTGCCTAACATTTATTGTTTAGTTGAAGATTTGTTTTCGCATTATTATGGGTTGGTAACATCAAAAGGTCTTAATCTTAATCATTTTAGCTATTTAAAAACTCGTTTCAAAGTCCGTTGCGTTGTTTTAATGATTTAAGACACAGACAGCGGGACAGACAGACAGCGGGAAGTGACTTTGTTTTATACTATGCAGTGATTACGCAGCAACGGCCATCGCTGTTCCATTTAACAGCGAAACAGGCGACCTTACTAAATATACGAGCTTAAGTAAAGATTTGTATTTATGATGTTTATATTGCAAAGATATAAATGCAAGATCTACAGCCCTGAAACAAATTTGCTGTTAATGTTAAATACGTTTTACTATTGTATTGTATTTGATATTTTCTTCTGATCGTGGTGTCTTTGAACGTATCATAGAAGACTTCAACGTGTCTCTCTCCGAACAGGGAGTATTTTTGATTGGTGTTGCTAAAATAATATAGTATATATGTCTTAAACTAGCCATTAGTAACAGTCTGCTTTTATGTGAAATCCAAATATATTTCCCACAACATCTCATACATTGACCTGATTCCATGATAAGTCGCTTACAGCACTTGTGTTACGGACGTCAGATAGCAGAGGAATCACAAATATACTACTTAAATACATATATTTTACACCCAGACACAGAACAAACACAAATATCATCATATAAATATTTGCTCTGGTATACGTGCACTATATGTTTGTTCGTCAATCTGATGAAATGGGCAGCAGCTTCCCTTACGCGAAAGCTGCGCTCTGCGTTTGCCAACACGCTTGCCCAGCGCGGCAATTCTGCGAAAACTTCCCTATTTCTTAGGGGGGCCTATTGCTTGTAGTTGATTCCCAATGGCTGATGATGAGGATAATTAAGTCAATACACATTTTCTTTTAGTCAACATATTTTATTTAAGAAGTAGTTTATTCAGCTAATGAATGCATTGCGATTCACCTAAAGAGCTTCGCAATCCCCAGGGGGTCGCACACTTTGGAAAACATTGTACTAGGTATCCTGTGGTGCCGCTTACCACTACAACCAGTTTAGGGAGATCACAGTTTAGGGACAGTCGTACGAAAAAGGATAATACCAGTTTATGCTAGTTTTATACAACATATTTTTTTAAGGGCCTGTTAGCGCAAATGGTATTACTCTTATCCTGTGCGCACAGGGTCGTGGGTTCGATCCCCTCCCAGGACAAATATTTGTATGATGATATTTGAGTTTTTTCTCTCTGCGTTAAATATATGTATTTAAGTATTATATTTTGGATTCCTCTATTATATGATGACTGAAATTACAAAAAAATAAGACCTACATAAAAACTGGCAAAGTTAATATTCGGAAAAGTAATACATAAGAAAGAAAGAAACAATGTTAGAAGTAATGAGAAGCCCCACCCTCTTTTGGCGCTGGAATTGACGTCTGATTGGTCCAGCAATAGGTTCGCATGAAAAAAAAGTTAGGATAGTGTTTGTAGGCGATATAATTACGTGCTCCAGTGTATTTGTAGTAATAATTAAATGTCCTTACTGAATTCCTATTGTAATAACGATGATGATAAATAATGAAATAAATTCCGTGGTAAATCGCTTAAAGCACTTGTGTAACGGACGCCAAACAAATATACTACTTGAATACATATATTTACCACCTAGAAGAATACAGAACAAACATAAATATCATCATACAAATATTTGCACTGGGTGGGAATCGAACCCACGACCCTTGGCGCACAAGATAGGATCACTACCATCTGTGCCGTCGGGCCTGTCATTAAGCTTAATTCACTCAGCCAAAGAACAACACAATTAAACAATGCAGTCTTATTAAGAAGGTATGATAACACACAAACAGTTATAAGTAGGTCATCATCATCTTCATATCAGCCATTGGAAGTCCACTGATGAACATAGGCCTCCACAAGAAAGAGGAAATTGTACGCATAGTTGCCGCGCTGGGCAAGCGTGTTGGCAATCGCAGATCGCAGCTTTCGCGACGGGCTTGCTGCTGCCCATCCCCGTACCTGTACTCTTTCTATTCACCTTAGTCTCCTCTCCTCTCGTTAATGTAATATATGAATATAATTGAACATTAAAATCAATTACGTTATTTATTTATTGAAAAAGATCATAAACGATTATCATAATTCACACTTAATTACAGCAAGTGTATAGTTCTAAATGCACGATCTATTACAGGTAATCATAACAAGCACATAAGATGACGTATTTTGGTTGTACGTGTAACTGGAAAAATTAACAAAAGTGGTTTTTTACAAAGTGTACTAAGAAAAAAGAGCTAATTACAATTACAAATCATGCACATTCCTACTTATATTATAAATGCGAAAGTAACTCTGTCGGTCTGTCTGTTACACTTTCCCGCTTAAACCTCTCAACCGATTTTGATGAAATTTGGCACAGACAAATATTTAGACATTGAGAAAGGATATAGGCTATTTTCTTATTCGAAATAAGGGTTGTGAGGGGGGATAAAAAGTTGTATGGAAGTATCGCTGTTTTTAGAGCTAACTTGAAACTTATTTTTCAGGCCATTGATTCGATACAAAAAAACATGACATCCAAAGTTTATATAAGTTAAGGTAAAGAGGTATGGTACCCAAAAAAACTATTCCACGCGGACGAAGTCCCAGGCACAGCTAGTAGTACATTATGATAACTAGCCAGTAAAGGCGCAACCCTTTAATGCTTGCTTGCTTGAGTTTATTAAGTGACATGCAATGCGTATCCACCGCCTCCGCGACAGAGGCCTCACTGCATACGTTGAAGAAGCGACTTATTCTTGATAATGGTGAATTTGAGCCTAATTCTGTTTTGCAGAATGGGTATACTAATGGTTCAATCGGTGTGCGAGACACTCTATTTTTCTCTTTTACACGAGGAACTTTAAAAAATATTTTTATAAAGTTAATCTGGATACAAAAAATGGTGCCGTAAGATTTTGTATAGATACATTAGATCAGAGACGTCTTTTCGTTTGTCCAGTATTGTTATTGTGAAAGAGTAACAAATACACATTATATATATATTAATATTACTTAAAAATACACGGTAAATGTGGCATAATATCTTCAGTTTACACCGTGAGGTACCGGCAGAGTAGAATAGTACCTTCCCCAGTACCAGGTGTCGTAAGAGGCGACTAAGGTATCAGAACCGACAGTTTGCGCTATATACATGCAAAAAGTCAGTTCAAATGTACAGGGCGTGGATACGGGGACAGCCGTTTCCACGTCGCCAAAGCTGCGCTCTGCGATTGCCAACACGTTTGCCCAGCGCGGCAATTATGGGCAACATATTTCTTGGGAAGGCCTGCGTCCAGCAGTGGACTTTGAATGGTTGGTATGATGATGATCTTCAGTTTACATGATTGGCGACACGATAGTGACATCTTTATAATGGCACGAGCATCTATAGGTGGTCACGTTTACCATCAAGCGGACCTAAGCTTGTTCGCCGACATTAAAATATAAGTTTGTCATATAAATCTATTACGTTTTGGCGAATGCTGCTAAACCTATATTAAGTGAAACAACATGTATCCCATTAATATTGTGATGGTCTTGTGTTATGATATTAGGTGTACGATTAAACAATATTATTGTTAATTAATAAGCCAATCAATAAAAGTTTCAAACATCTCTTTTCAGGTTCGAAATCTCGGACAACAACTTGTTCATCTATAAACTTAATTTTACAGCTGCATTACGGTACGGACCCGTTTCCACTATGTCGTGACGATAGACAGGCACAGTACTCTCCAATAGATAGCGCTGGATTGTCGTCTGAGCATCCCAGCATTAGGTTCATCAAAAAAAAGTTGATTGTTGATAATGTCGTGGTGTGTATATTTGAATTGAGATGTTCATATAGAGGACGGCACGATTAATTAACGTC
>JACJUM010002477.1:604872-663816 GCA_020976665.1 Heortia vitessoides | reverse complement strand
CATCATAATAATATCATCATATAAATATTTGTCTTGGGTGCGGATCGAACACACGACCTTTGGCACACAAGATAGAATCACTACTATCAGCGTCATTGGGTCCGTCAATTAAATAATAAATATTAGTTGTAATGGGAGAAATAGATAAAGACGATATTAGTCCAGCGAAATTTTTCACACAACATCTCACACATTGGACTGACTCCGAGAAAAGTGGCTTAAAGCACTTGTGTTACAGACGACAAAGGAATTATAAATACAACACTTTAATACATATATGCAAACATCCAGACGCAGAATAAACACAAATATTATGTACATATATATATATATATATATATACATACAGGTCAACTTTTGGCACACAGGATAGGATCTCTACCGTATGTGTCGAGCCCGTCAATTCACCGTCACATAGTGGGAACGCGGCCCATGTTCGCTTTAACATTTTGCATCTTTTCTAGGAAGCTATATATTTTACAAGCTATGAACTTAGTGACCTGAAGGCCGTGTTCAAGAAATTCAATACTAAGTAATGAATTCTTAATGACATATGTTTATCAATGATATATTATTATGGGCAAAATTGCCTCTTTTTAGGGGAGGCGTATGACCTGCAGTCAGAGGCGGTGTAAGGCGTGGGCGACGTGGGTCACCGCCTACGGCCACGCGGTACGAGGGGCCTCGCGCCTCAATTAATGAATGCATTGCATAAAGACATGATTCAAAGTGAGAATAAAATAAAAATATATATAAACCAATTGTGTTCTGAAAAGTGTTTTTTTAGTCTGGCAACATTTGTTTACGTTGCGAAAATATCGCGAGTAAATCCCTTGCCACCGCTGCTCGCCGAACAGTGCGGGGAATCCCGTGTGATTTGTTACTTCCTTTACTATAAACCTAGCCAATTAAATCAAATTAGGTATGGAATTAAAATTAACATCATCAAATCAATATTTTAAAGACTTCGGTTTTCTCTATGATGAATCAAAAAAGGGATCTAAAATATATGCCAGAGATGCAAATATTAAACCACAGTAACGATTAACATAACGTCCTGCGTGTGGGCGAGAGCAGTGACTTCCAACCTCTCGAATTATATGAAGAATTAAATAGGTACAATTATCCCAAATTTACTCAACTTCATTAAATATGTGAAAAAGCTGCTATATTCTGTGTTTTAAATTTCTGTTCCTTTAATAAAGAAATACAAATATTTTTAAATACTAAACGACAATAAATGCAAACATTGGTTTCGCTATTAAATATAAGAGAATATAAGAGAATAACAACCCGTCACTGCCTGTAGTATACTTCCAATGATGATAAACTTAAGTTATGTCGATAAATATACATAATGTACAAGCGTTACGCTATTACGGCATAAACGGGGGATCGATTTTGATGAAATGTGGCATATAGCTTGAGTCCTAGGGAAAATTCGGTCAGGGAAAATGAGTCGGGTCCGGAAAACTTGTTAGATTATAAACAGAAGTGAAGCGAGCATTATATGACATCGTTATCATTTCTAAATATGTGCATAACACTTTTAGCCTCAAAAGATAATAAAGCAAATACAGTGTTGAGAAAAATAAAGATCCAATTCAATATATAATAATCAAGAATAGACTTTATATATGTAACATTAGAGTTCTAGATCGAATATGGTTACATTTGAGTTATGTTCTTGCAAACTAGCCTAGGTCTAGCACATTAAAATCTCGCGTCAACTATCTAACTGTCAATAAGCATTATGCTGAATGCTATGCAATGCTTGTAATGCTCAGCGTAAAAGCATTAGCATTATTTATTCGCAATTAATCTAGTGTTTACAATCGTGTATGGCAATTAGAATGCGCCTCTTATCGGCAATGGTGTGTTCTTTTTATGACCTATGACTGGTACCTTTGCAAAATAAATATAAATATTCATAAATATATATCTACTTAAATCAAGAAAAGTTATAGTAGACATTAAAGGTCATCTTGTTCGCATTGTTGTGTCCTGTTTTGAAGAGCAAGAGAGGAATCAAGTTAATAGGTAGTATGACCTAATAAGTGCAGGTACCAGCAGAGTGAAATAGTACTTCCCCCTGTATCCTATACCAGGTCTCGTTAAAGGTGACTAAGGTACCAACCCCGACAGATAGCGGTATATTCATCCGAAACAGTACAGCTCAAATAGACTGGATGGGTATGGGCAGCAGCATCTCCATTCCGAAAGCTGCGCTCTGTGATTACCAACACGTTGGCCCGGCGTTGCAATTATGGGCAAAATTTCTCCTTTCTTGGGGAGGCCTATGTCCAGCAGTGGACTTCTAATGGCTAGTGTGATGATGATAATGATGTGACATAATATCTTTAAGTAACTATAGCGTGATAATACTAGCGTATACACGCTGCGGTGACAGTCACTCATATAATAAATATATTTAAAAAAAATCATAATCTTTGTATAAAAAAATTAAAACAGTTGTTTGCAGAGAAGAATAGTACCTTTACTTGTACCAGGTGTAGTAAGAGGCGACTAAGGTAGCAGAACCGACAGATAGCGGTATATTCATCCGCAATAGCGTAGCTCAAATACGGCGGTAGGGCGGGGATGGGCAGTAGCACCCCAGCCGCAAAAGCTGCGCTCTGGAATTGCCAACATGCTTACTCAGTGAACTTATTATGTCTGTAAAATGTGTTTCTTGGCGAGGCCTATGTTCAGCAGTGGACTTCTAATGGCTGTATTATGTAGTATGAGAGAAAATATTTCGTACAGGACTAGTTGCATGCGGCCCGCTTCCGAGTTCTAGTCTGCCGCCTGTTCACTTCCTGGGTACATATACAATTGTAGACACAAATAAAGAATGACAAGTGTGTCAGAGATCTAATATAAATATATGTATTTAAGTAGTATGCTTGTGATTCCTCTGTTCTTGGCTTCCGTAACACAAGTGCATTAAGCGACTTACCACGGAGTCAGGTCAATGTAAGAGATGTGGAAATTTATTTAAAAAAATGTGTCTGCGTGATGTTTGTATCGTCAAGTTACTATGCACAGGTTTATTGGAGATGTTGTGCAGTTTTTTTCGGAATCAGGTCAATGTATGAGATGCCGTGGGGATTATTTGTTCATTTAAGTTGAATTTGTTTGGTTCTTCAACGGCTTTATGAGGTTAGATCATAATTTTCCTTTATATATATTGATTGCTTATATTTATACATTAGTTTAATTTATTATGTACCTCAAACTGCCTTATTATTGTTGTATTTCTTTTCTATCCCAAGGTTGCCTGGAAAAGATCGCTCTATGCGATAAGGCCGTCTATTGTACTGTACTATTATATATTTTTCTGTTATTTTAATGTGTTGCTTATGGTGTGTACAATAAAGAATATTATTATTATAATGATGTTTGTGTTAGTTTTATGTCTTGGTGTTGAATATAAGTGTTTAAGTATTATATTTTTGATTCTTCATTTGTCTAATATAAGTAAAACAATTAATTGCTTTAAGCAAGTTATGTTGGCGTCAGGTCAATGTATGAGATATTGTGTGAATTTATTTATAAATAATTTATTAAAAAGAGTTGTCTAGGTTAGGATGGGATATTGTGTGAGATGTACATTATTGCTCACTGTACATAAATAATAACTTATACAACAACAACTTAGTATAATTTTGAATAAAACCTGATAGAGGGGAATATATTAAAGCAAGATAAGCCTAACATTAGGCTGTATTTGCACTTGTGTTTCAGACCTTTTTTAGTTTATAATACGCGTGACCAATCTCAAATAGCTTAGCAAAATGTATTTTGCTCATTCTTGGCGTTAAGATTAACTTCACGCTTTGCTTCGTTAAAAAGCTACGCGGTATTTCACAACTCAGGTGCGATTTGTCTTTTTGCATTCTGTTAGCGCTGTCCAATTAACTCTCTGCCGGGAATGCGCCGAGTGTCGCGAGCTATGGGAATGTCGTTACACTGGTGTCCGACACTAGATAATTGCTAGAGAGATCCAGCAAAAATGTCGGCCGATTAAAGTTTCTAGCGAGCAAAAAGAGGGCGTAATCTACGAGTTTAAAGTGGAAGTTGCCATTGCTGAGGATTATTACGTAGGAAAATGTTATTTATTATTTTTTATATATTAAAATAGAGGATTTATTTGATATCTTGTGCGTCCGTTACTTACATATAATAATCTGGATTACTACACATAACAGTTGTAACGTATGTTTATAAGAGTTATATGATGTATATAACCCTTATAACAGCTGAGTTGAGCTACATTGTTTCGGATGGATATACCGCCATCTGTCGATTCTGGTACCTTAGTTTATAAATATGTATATATTTGAATATTATATTTGTCTTATTTGATATCCGTAACTCAATTAATATGATGATGATGATAAAAATATTATATCCCTACTAATAATATAAATGTGAAAGTAACTCTGTCTGTCTATCTGTTATCGCCAACGCTTTCCTGTTTAAACTACCCAACCGATTTTCATAAAATTTGGCACACACATGTTTTAGACCCTAAAAAAGGATTGAGGCTCTTTTTTGATTTGAAATAAGGGTTGTAAGGGGTCGAAAACAGGGATAAAAAGTTATATAGAAGTATCGCTATTTTTAGTGCTAGAAACTTGAAACTTATTTTTAAGGCCATTGATTCGATATAAACAAACATGACATTTAAAGTATATATAAATTAAGGTAAAGAGGTATGGCACCCAAAAAAACTATTCCACGCGGACAAAGTCGCGGGCACACACTAAATAGCCGAGAAAAGATTAGAAAAATATAGAAACACGTGATTATTTATTTCTATTGTCATGAGTAATTTAATAGTAATGCAACAGGGTGGGGATAGGCATTTCCGACGCGATGTTACGCTTTGTGATCGCCACCACGCCTGCCTCGACCGGCAATTATGGGCAAATTTCGCCCTGTCTTGTGGTGGCCTATGTCTAGCTGTGAATGTGCTGCTGTTGTTATCGAGTTATATGTACCATCGGGCTCGTCAAAAATCCAGGGAAGACAGATGGAAAAAGCTACTCCCGTCTCTATAATATTGTCAGAACAGTTTATCAGCCCGCCGAGACACAAGATATCAAATAAAGCGTGTGTTTGTGTCCAAACAATGTGATCAGTTAATAATTCTTCCTTTGACTCGCAGTTGTCTGTCTGTCCGTCCGCTTGATTAACAGTGCTCGTGCGCGCGAGATTCTGCGTTCAATCGGCCCGGCAAAGAATGTTTGTGTTAATAAAACTATTTTGTCTTTGGCTGGCAGATAGTTTGGATTAAGTCGAGTTATTTATCTTCATTGTTTCTTTTACAACAGCCGACGTTATTTCAGCAGCTGTATGTATTGATACGTAACTCATTGATTATTGGTTAAATTTACCACTAGAGTTTTGGATCTTCCCTTTTAATATTTTTGATGAAAAGGTTGAGTAGATGAAGCGTAAAGAGACAACGAGAAACTAAACCATTTGATACTAGTTAGTTGCGACTCAATAAATTGATTTTCTTTAGGAATTTCTTATTAGATTAGCTTTTACTGGATAGCGCATTTTACTATAGCCATCTATTGTATTTTTGTAGTACTAAAACTCGAAACACGTATGATACAATGCACTGTCGTACCTACAAATTCAACGGGAAAAGTGCGTTTTACGTGAAGCCTATGTGTCATTTTCTGTATTCCCAATTATAAGTATACAAAATTTCATAAAAATTGGTTGATTAGATAAAGCGTGAAGAGGTAACGAGCAAACAAACTTTATTACGCATTCATAATAAAAGTTGGGATTGGTGTAGGCCTCAAAAAAACAAAAATATACTTAATAGATATTTAATTAAAAAAAAATAATTACAATTAAACTCTTTACTATTGCTAATTTTAAGTGTTGTAAGTATAGAACTGACCGATGTAAGTATCGAAGTGCCGTCACGTAGCACGGCGAATGCGGCTCGAGGCTCGGAGTCAGCATATGCCACCAGTAGCGTATAATTTGAGGTCATTGAGGAAATGCAAATTCAGCTATTGGTGCCGTGTGCAATGTTGATCGATGGACTAGCGAATTCAACTCAACTCATTCTGTACTAAATTATAATTTAACACGTGAAAATAAAATCTACATAATAATCTATCCCTCGGGAATCATAAATTTTTTGTGACTATTTGCTTTTCATTGGAATACCGGCCAAGTAGAATCCGTGCCGATGTTGTAAGCGACAAAACTGCAATAAAACATAGGTTGTATATAATATGGTCAAGTCGATGTATATGTTTCCGCAGGCTAGGTTGGTATAGTACTTTCTAATTTGGATTTATTTTCACTTTTATTTATTTTTATTAAAGATAAAACAGTGCTTGTAATAAGCCTACAGCTGTGAGGTACAAGCAGAGTAGAATAGTACCTCCATCTGTACCAGGCGTCGTAAGAGGCGATTAAGGTACCAGAATTGACAGATGGTGTTATGTTTATCCGAGACAGTGTAGCTCAAATGTACAGAGTGGGGATGGGCAGCAGTATCGCTATCGCGAAAGTTGCGCTCTGCGATTGTCAAAACACTTGCCCAGCCCGGCAATTATGGGCAAAATTCCCCTTTCTTGGGGAGGCCTATGTCCAGCTGTAGATTTCTTATGGCTGTAATGATGAATGGATCTACTAGATGAAAGTATGTTTTGACTTCGATTACATTTGTTTTCACATTAATCGTTTTTCTAACATTAAGCTGGAAAGGGGTTTTCTATTTATGGTTTTGTTTCAGGACTGAAATAAAAAACGCGTCTTACCAGATCGATCCGTATTGTGAACCAGGCCCACGAGAAAGTTAACATATTTAAGTGTAATTTAAGTGCTTATATGTTGCATACGGTTTCATTAGACTTTAAGTTTATAAATAAAATAAATACATAATTTTATTACCCAGACACAGAACAAATATAAATTTAACCATATCAATATTTGTCCTGGGATGTCCTTTGATCGAACCCACGACCTTTGACGCACAAGACACGATTACTACTATCTGCACCATCAGGTCCGACAAGTGAATTTGAAAAGGGCAATAATAATATTATATTTTCTTGCTAACGATTAACTTTAGGTATCAATAAATAAATAAATGGTCCAACACAGAAGCACTAAAAGGCATGCACCAGCTTTCACAGTGGATACATAGTAATTAGGCGAGCAGCACTCGCTATAAATTTAGGTCTAGATTGTGCTGAAAGGCAACAGCTCGCCTACGTCTCAATGTCCGTGTTGGTTTTACTGTGTTTGCAATAATTGATATATAGATACATATTTACATATTATAAATGTCGGTTCGACGAAACGATGAAGGTCCTTCTACCATGTGCATTTGATAGATAAAGTATGTATTTTAATATATATTTATAAAACTTGTATCAATATTAGCTATAGTCTATTAGCTCTAGATCCCTACTATAAATGCGAAAGTAACTCTGTCTGTCTTTCTGTCTGTTTCGCTTTCCTGCTTAAACGTCTTAACCGATTTTAATGAAATTTGGCATAGACAATATTCAGAACTTGAGAAAGGACATAGGCTATTTTTTATTGGAAATAAGGGTTGTAAGGGGTTGAAAGGGGGGATGAAAAGTTGTATGGAAGTATCGCTATTTTTAGAGCTAAAAACTTGAAACTTATTTTCCAGGCCATTGATTCGATATAAAGAAACATGACATACAAAGTTTATATAAGTTGAGGTAAAGAGGTATGGTATCCAAAAAAAACTATTCCAGGCGGACGAGGTGTCGGGCACAGGTAAATAGCCGAGAAAAGATCCGAAAAATATAGTAACACAGCTAGTGTAAAATAAACAACCAATATTTCGAAATTCATTCGAAATCGATGTCTCATATTGAGTCTTTAAATGAATCGAGCTTAGTTTTTGAGAAGAAATTTTCTATTCCGTTTCCTGACCAAGAGTAGAGCCCACGATTTTAGATGTCTATAGTGAGCTCAGTGAGACTCTGAAGCCACGTGAATTCCTTACTCTCGAGTAACACAGCAAAACTGAAAAGTTCCTAGAACAAAGATTTTATTCGCCATAACCCAGGAGATCCACAAAACGTCTGAATCGTGTTTACAGTGGAAGCGCATTCATCACTTTCAATTGTTTGGACAAACAGATTTGGACTGATCCCACAATCCGTACGATTTTGGACCTTGTGAACAATGTAATAAGAATGTAGCGTTGTATAGAAACGGTATCAAAGGAATGCCAGAACAAAAGAAATGTTAAATCTAGATATGTTTACGCTAGTTTGACATTTAATAGCTAAGTGATAGGGGGTATTATGGGGTGTTAAGATTGGTGGTCAGCAAGGCGTCAAGATCATAACTGACTAGTTGATATTTATATGAAAAATATACTTGAATTATACCTATTTATTTTCCCTTTTAGTTTACATATTGGCAAATGTACTACAAATAATATTTATAATTACTATAATATATTTTTAGTTATCTATCAGAAACAGCACAATGGCACAAGGGCGGATTGGCAGCAGCATCCCTGTCGTAAAAGCTGCGATCTGCAACTGCCAACACGCTTGCCCAGTGCGGCAATTATGGGCAAAATTCACCTTTTTTTAGGGAGGCATATGTCCAGCATTGGACTTCCAATAGCTAATGTGATGATGATGATTTCACCTGACTATGTCTGCCCATCACGAGGAATATTACACATGTACAGTGAAGTCATGTTTGTAATATGACTTGTGTTGTTTTTTAGTACTCATTAAAGCCCCGCAATTGGACTACAGTTCGCGGAATGAAATAATTATGGATCTCCTTTTAAATTCACTATAGTTGCTATCTGATTTTGATGATTTTGCAGTCTGTTGTGTTGTGTAGAAATAAAGTCAATCTACGTAATCCCGGGAATCGAATCTACGACCGTTGCATCTCAATCCAAATATGCTATACAACCTAGTAGTATAATAGACCAGAATCTTTCAAGCATCCATCACAAATCCCCCGTGCGTGCTCGTGGAAAAACAAATCAGTGGCTTGTAAGATGACATTGTAACAATTGTGGAGGTAGAGATTGAGCCGTCATTGGCCCACAATGCGAGCTGTACAATTGAATAACGATTTTAATGTTCACCGTGGACAGGGGACCGAGGCTTAGTGCTGGGCGCCCGCTAGTTTGTCGATATCGATAGTCTTGTAACAGCGATGGTAAACAACCTTGCAAGATTTCGAATTGTAGGGAATGATTGATCATTATCATAAATAGCCATAGAAAGTGCACTGTCAGCCATAGGCCTCCTCAAGACATAGGAATCTTTTACCCAAATTGCCGCGCTTGGTTGCAATCGCAGAGCACACATTTGGTACAGAGGGAGGTACTTTTCTATTTTGCCGGTACCCCACGGCACGTTTTAAATTGATAATATACAATCCAAAATCATGTTTTTGTTTATGTATCCTCGGTCAATTCGTGCGGGAGACCTGGAGTCCTGAAATACAGGATTATTCTAGATTAGGCTCCAGTCCACCCAAATGATGTTAATTCAAATAAAGTCAATCCATTAGCACTGCATACCAAATTATTCTTTATACTCGAAGCATAATTATCTGATACGGAAAAAGCATTTCAATAACCAGAAATATTTTTTTCTTAATGACTATGAAATATTTTTTACCGTCCACACATTCCTTCCTATCCATACGTTTTCAAAATACCTGGTATTTTAGTCACGTCACCCGTGTTGTATCGATATCGCAACCGAGCGAGGCACAACACTATAACTTAAGAACACTTGGGCTGCACAAATCGGGACAATAGCTCAAGTGGATACGGCTCATCACAGGCTCGCCTTACCGGTCCTACTGCCATACGAAATTTGGCCACCACCAGATTCGGGCTAATTTGAAATTGTCGAACTATTTAAACTCATACAATACTTTAATCAAATAGAACTTAAATAATATTCGTTTTCAGCACTTTTAAAGGGCAAAAACTGCACACGTTTGCCTGCGAATGCGTTGTACTACTCAACTAAAAGAATAATGTTGTGTGTCAGGTGGCTAAGGGGCGCATTTTTTTATTAGACCAGGTTAACAAACAAGCGTACAGACCGCGTAATAGTAAGAGTCACCGCAGCCTATAGACGCTCGTGCTATGGATATAACAAGAGCGTTGATAACCTTGTGACTCGACTCACAAGTCTCACCACCAGTTTTTCTTGCAGTGTCCTTTCTGGTTAGTAGCGTAATGAAGCTGCAATAAACTAACTTTTGAGACTCGTCTGGTGCCGGCAGACTAGTTTAAGGTGGGCCTGATGAAATTATCTATGTGTTGGATGACTTTCATGATCCCTTGGGTCATCAGGGTCGTCTGTATTATATATATATACGCATAAAATCACTTCCTTATTGGAGATATTTATGTTATTATAATTACTTATTTTATTATTATTCTGTTGACGATTTAAAAGAAACGGGCCTACTTGAATAAAGTCAGTCATTTTCCTGCCTCTCTCAATTTTCAAGCCGGAACGCAGCAATGTTTGAACATTGCTATTTAACGGTAGAAATAAGTGAGAGTGAGGTACCAATGCAGACGACCTTTGTATGAAGTCTAGCTCATTCAAACAAGTCTGCAGTAAACACTACTATAAACTATATATTGTTTGTTTGCCTTTCCAGTAGATAATGAAAACCCATAAACCGACATTACGCAACAGTCCCAGTTTATAGCGATGGTCCCAGTCCATTAGTTTTACGTCGCGTGTATCAACCGACGAATAATATATTTCTCACACCGTTAGCGTCGACAAGATGGCGGTTTTATACGAGTTTTCTATTTAAAACAACAAATAAATGCGTTGAATTCATGCGGCGCGTTTCTAATTTGTTTTTTTTTAATATTTTTTTAAAGGACTTTGATTGAACTTTTTTCCGCTTTCCGCTTTTCTTATTGTTTGTATAAATCAACGTTAATAAACATTTAAGGATTTCTGGTAGAGTAGAGTAGTACCTCCCCCTGTATAAGGTGTCATTAGAGGCGATTTAAATAACGTAACCAACATTAATTAAAAATTACGGTAAATCCATCCGAAACAGGGTAGTTTAAATACACAGGGTGGGGTTGGGCAACGGTATACCTATCGCGTACCTACGCTCTGCGGTAATCACTTGGTTGGCTTAGCACGGCAGTTATGAGGAAAGTTCCTCTTTTCTTGGAGAGGCGTAGTATCCAATAGTAGACGCTTAATTGCTGATGGAAATTGAACATCTGCAAAGTAAATTAATGATTATAAATACTCACGACATTCTATATATTGCCCACCCACCCGAGTCAGGCCAGACTTGTGTTTGACCAGTGGTGGTCATACATAAGTCGCTTCAAGCAATTGTGTTTCGGACGTCAGACAACAGAGGAATCACAAATATAAAACATATATTTAACATCCAAACACAGAACAAACACAAAAATCATCAACATCCAGACACAGAACTAACACAAATATCATCATATAAATATTTGTCCTGGGCGGGGATTGAACCCAAAGCTTTGGCGCATAAGATGGGATCATTAGCATTTGCGCCATCGCGCCCGTCAGATATAGTACTCGTATATCTATTTGTACCTCAGCGTCGTATAATGCTGAGAAAACTAAGGTTCCAGTACCGATAGTTAGATATATATTCATCGGACGCAACGGCAGGCCCTCCCAGACCCAGTACATCTGTCCAGCGTATCAATTAGGGGCAAAGATTACCCAAAAGCAAACTGCTCTATCTTGTTTGATGAAATTCATATACAAATTATATTATTCTGGTCTCTGGAGAGTCAGCCTTTGTGAACTATGGTTGTCTATTGGCTCATATGTAACGAAGATGGTTGAGCTCTACAACCATAATGTCTGTAATCAAAATTATATTTAGATATATATAATAAATATTAGAGGGGATTTTCAAAATAAATCAATGGTTTATCATTTAACTATGTTAAATACAATTTCTCTAACAAGAAAAAACAAAGAAACGCATTTGAAGATTTACTTATATCCCCACCTTATATCCTTTATTTTAAACGAACGTGTATGAAAGGAATAATGCGAGTAATGGAAGCGAAAGAGGTATGCCAAGATCGTAACAAATGGAGATCCATAGTCTACCTACCCCGATGGGACACAGGCGTGATGTATGTATGTATTTATCACCATAGGTATACTGCTAAGAATTCAATTTTTTTTTAGATTTTATAATAAGGATAGATTTTACAGTAGCAGGATATATGAATAAAAAAGCCCGTTATCATGTTGCATTCCCACATCCGCCGACACTGTTTGCGAGTTATTTACGTATTCGAGTGGTCAAATCGATATTTGCAACTCGGATGCTATTAGGTCTTATCTCGATGCACATCTCGATTCCTGCGATGTCCCGACTGAATACTAAACTCCCCGACAATGGTCGACGTTTAGCGTTTTTGGACACCGGAACTGTTTTACAGCCGGAATTTTAATAAAATGCGGTTTTATAGGATATTGTTGTCTGCTGACATTTTGGACCGTCCTTTGAGAAACCAACAAACTGAACTTCTTACTGTTTTCTTCTAGTTTACCTTTCTAATTAGTTTAAGGTGTTTTTAATAGTATTTTCCTATATAAATAGACATTATTGCAAGTTTTTTTTCACTAGTGGTAGTAGAGGTATAACTAAGTAAATATTAAATTCAGTTATATAATCATCAACATATTAGCCATAAGACGTCCACAGCTGGTTATAGGCCTCCTCATGTAATCTTTAATAGGACCGGTTCTATGCGGCCTGTGTCTAGCGAGATCCTGCGGTTTTAGTCAGATCGTCTATTCATCTTGCGGGTGGACCATTCAAGAACCTAACGACTCCATCGACCATCGGTTTTGCGTACCAAATACCCTGCCCACTGCCACTTCAACTTACTAACCCACCGGGCAATGTCGGTAACTTTGGTAACGAATCTCCTTATTCCTGATTCGATCGCGCAAAGAACATTTCCGCGAGATTTCCGTGGCAACCTATAATTCAGGCAACGACATGAAATGAATGACCTTATTGGTTGTCCTAATAAATAAACAAATCGTATAGTTACTTTATGTATTACATCCAAATCTGTTAAACAGTTAAGCCATGAAACAATAACGAACAGACATACACAATCGCATGTATAATATTAGTATTGATCTAGATCACGATCGTCGCGATACACAATATTTCAAGACGCAGTAGAGCTGAGAGCGACGAGGCCCGCGGAGGCACGGATCATTGCCGTCACCAATTGGCATGTAATCGGCTTAATAGAATGCAATTGTCTTAACCTTGCCTCTGGGAGACACCCGCGCCCGCCGCCTCTCCATCACATCGCCAGACAATCATACATCCATGCACAGGAAAAAATACTTGATATTCTTTATTCCTTTGGAGCACATCATCATCATTACAGCCATTGGAAGTCCACTGCTGGACATAGGCTTCCCCAAGAAAGGGGGAATATTGCCCATAATTGCTGCGCTGGGAAAGCATGTTGGATATCGCAGAATGCTGCATCCGAACCCTATGGATTTGGGCTACTCTGTCTCTGATGGATATACCGCTTTCTGACGGTTCTGGTACCTTAGTTGTCTCTTACACCTGGTACAGAGGGAGGTAATGTTCTACTTTGCCGGTGTCTCACCTTTATTTATAAGCTATCCTATAGCTATATATTGTATAAAGCTATAGGATTGATATATATATATATATATATTATATATAGTTATATAATATAAACAAAAACGAGACACCTAAGAAAAGTTGAATCTTTCCCAGTAAATGTCCTCTTTGCCGTAGGGGTACCGGCAGAGTAGAATAGTAACTCTCTGTACCAGGTGTCGTAAGAAGCGACTGTAGTACCTGACGAATGGCACATATCCAACCAGGGGATGGGTAGCAGCAATCTCGTCGCGATGATACGTTTTGCGATTGCCGCCAGGCCTGCCTAGCGCCCTTTGTTGGGAAGGCCTATGTCCAGCAGTAGACGATCCAAATCCATGTTTGTTCTGTATCTGGGTGTTAATCATATGTATTTTTTTAGTAATTTTGCTCTAGTCTGATATCGTAACGTTAGTGCTATAGGCGATCTTAGATCTTATATTGGAGTCAGGTCAATGTGATGTTGCGTGAATTTAATCTTATTACTGAAAATTAGTTAAAATTGAATACATTAAGTACAAGCCACACAGAAACAAAGTGGTGGCGACTACCGGCGACTCGCCGCTGGGCGATAAAAGTGCGTACGTCTAATTTATGACACACAGTGACGTAACTCGCCCGATGCAGCGACAGTCGGGTATTTCGGGTAGGTATGAGGAAGAAGGCAATGTGGGTTAGCGGGTCCAGCGGGCGCAGGGTTGGGCCTGCACATGTCACCAGTATTTATAGCTATTTCCCGCGGGTTTGCTCGCGTTGTCTGTGGAATGTTTCTGGAAACTCTCGCCTGTGAAGCTCATAATTCCATAGGAATATGAACTTGCGATTTGTTCTTGGAAATAATGTATTTGTCTAAATTATATATTGTAGTGAACGTGTAAAAATTGAAAAATATTATATCGTCGTCATCATCATATCAGCCAATTAGAGTCCACTGCTGGACATAAGCCCCCCCAAAAAAAGGGGAACTTTGCCCATAATTGCCGCGCTGGGCAAGCCTGTTGGTAATCGTAAAGCGTAGCTTCAACGGGGATACCCATCCCCACCCTGTGCATTTGTTCTACACTGTTACAGTCGGTTCTGGTACCTTAGCCGACTTTTATGCCACCGGTGCACTTTTATACCTCATGGCAACAAACAATATAACCTATAAACAAAATCTATAAAAACATATTGTAGGTAAATTATTCTGCCGGTATTATAAGATTCTTAAAGCTAATTGTTACATAAGATCATTACGTAAGCCACCACCGTAAAGGAATCTGCGAGGTAATCTGGGGGTGACAAAAGTTCCGTTAACATCTAGTGGTTTGAGCTAATGAAAACCCAATAGTTGGAAACTGTTGTCATAAAGTAATCCTCATCGTAATCTTTCACTGTCGGTACGGGCTTTCGCCAAGTGATTGGTAAATTGGAAATCACGAACTTCCCTACCCTTTCGCACTTGATTTGTATCGATTAATATGTGTATGTAGTTGTACATACTTATTTCTAAATATGTGTATGTACATCTGTGTGTATAGCCGAAAGGTACCTGCAGAGTAGAATAGTAACTCCCTCTGTACCAGGTGTCATAAGTGGCGATTTAGATTACAAAACCGAGAGACGGCTGTATATCCATTTAAAACAGAGTAGCTCAAATGCAGAGGGTGGGGATGTGGAATAGCTTCCCTGTCAAGAAAGCTGCGCAATTATGGGCAATTTTCCCATTGTCTGGGGGAGGCCTATGTCCAACAGTGCACTTCCAATGACGATGAATCTTCAGTTTGTTCATTACAATATCGTTAAAAATAAGTTTATTCTAAATAAATTATTCTTCCAAATTCAAGAAAAAGCTTTTATTTTAGTCTTTTTAATCTATTCTATCTAGACTTTGGTGTTATTTTCTAAAACACAATATTAATAATAAAAAATGAATTGACCTATCAAGGATTAGGTCCCGAGAAAACTTAAATTTCGACTTGGCTAATGTGGTATCGCACAGCCCTGTCGAGAAACGTACGAGTATGTCCTGCGAGACGATTTCGCGTTAATGTTAGTGAATTGTCACGTTTTCAGCGACGCTGTTGGAACCTCGACCACATTAAAGTTTAAAGCTTCTTGTTTTAAACTTTGTCACTTCGTTACATACATCACAGGATACGGTTGGGGAGATTTGAGTTTATATGTGGAATGCGGTAAATGTTATGATCGCTTGAGTGACTTTGTCTCTTACATTTTTATATGTAATATCTATATAATATAATAGCTAATAGCATAGTATATAGCATATCTATATAATAGCTAATCCGAGAGACGTCGCATATCTTAAATTGGGATATAAACTATCTTATATTCAAGTTTGATCAAACTGTACACAGAAAGTCGATCCAGTTGTCGAGAAGTTCACATCAAACAAACACTGTGACACAAAATAACATTGAAGAGTCTATTTACAATTGCTTCCATTCTAACATAAAAAATAACAGTTTTGAATTTTTGTCTGTCAGTTTATTGCAGCTACTTTTTGTGATGCCTGAACCGATTTTAACTGGACTTTCACTGGTAGATAGTTGAGGAGTGTAAATGAACGAAATGAAATATCTTTATTTGGCTTAAGCATGACTAGTAACATAAATAAAGTGACCAGTGCCTTCTTTTAAGCTCAATGAAGCCTGCGCCAGGAGACACCGCTCTTTCTTTAAAGGATAGTCGCTTTACAGTCATATATAATTCAAATTGTGATAATAATTAATCTGTGTATGTATTTGTGAAAAGGAAATGTGTAAGTGTAAATTTACAAACAGCGTTAGAGAAGTCGCGCGCTCTTCAGTATGCCGGGGCTCAGGTGAATGTTGACGAGTGTCGATTGGTTTTTCTTTTGTTTCGGTGGGGGGAGCAGTTCATGTGATATGTATCTCTGTGGCTGTTGGTTCCCTGCCTGTATGACTAGCTCTTGTACGGATTTCCTCTGTTTTCTTACTACATTGCTCTGCTCTCGGATGCTTGCTTGCAAAGTCTCACGTCAGTCAATCTTGAGATAGGGCTAAAGATTTTACATTACCCCTCGCTAAAACATCAGACATTTCCTTCTTCATCATATGTTATCATTGATTAATATATGGAAAACTGATTTGAAAACATTCCTAATTTTCTTAAATAGTTGTAGCACACGTGAAATATTTAGCACTTCAAAAGTAGTTTCCCAAAGCTGACAGGAGTTGCGAATCTTTTAAAGCATTATTATAAACGTCAAACGAAGTCACTAATGATGCATAGGCGTCACAAAGGCTGAGAATTGTAAGAGCAGTGAAATTACTGGAAATGTGATAAATTATTATCTTCCTTGTGATATAAAGAGTAATATAGAGTGCAGTGCTTATTATCACGCGGACTGTACGCTTGTTTGTCGACCTGGTCTAATAATTAAAATATTTGAGAGGCCATGCAACGAGTGCGTCATTATTCAAGCATACTACTGGAGTAACAATGCACACACCGAAGAAGGCGGTGCTTTATTTGGGCAGCCATTGCGGGTCAGTGCGGTGTCTCGAGCATCAACTGCTCGATTACACTTGCCCACCATGTTATATTATAATTATAATTATACTAGCAACTCGCCCCGGCTTTGAACGGGTACGACGAGGATATATTTTTTTTAATGTTATGAAGTAAACAAACATACGGTCCACTTGATCACAAAGACATAACTAGCGTGCCGTCAACCTTGCAAACTATAGATTCAATGTCACATGCAGCCAGTAATTTCACTACCTCTCTCACCTTTCAAACCGGAACACAGCCATGCAAATGCTACTATTTGGCGGTAGAAATAGGTGAGAGTGAGGACGACGGAGGATGCAGACGACTATTGTGAGAGGTCTACCTCTAGTAATGATAATTGTAACTGAATAAACTGTAAACTAATAAAATACTTCTCCACTGACGACAGTTGGTAAGAAATGTTAACTTTTTTTTTTATTACCAGGTTGAAAAACACGCATACAGTCCGCGTGATAGTAAGCGTCACCGCAACCTGTAGATGCTCGTAATAGCTCAAGGATATCACTAGCGCGTTGCCAAATTTGTGACTTAAGGATATTATGCCACATTACCCAGTAGATTCGCCGCCACTCTCACCCTTCAGACCGAAACACAGCAATGCGGACACTGCTATTCGGCGGTAGAAAGAGGTGAGAGTAAGGTACCAATGCAGACGTCCATTGTGAGAGGTCTACCTCTAGTAATGATTATTGTGGGTTAATAGGTAACGATGGGATATGTCGCCACCATCCCTACCATCGTGGAGCTTTATGAAGACTCTTTTAAGTTATACAATAGTATAGTACATTATTTTGATCGATCTTGTCGGTTTTAGCCAGCGTTTGCAATGTAATCGCAAAATAATTTGTTTATTTGTAACAACACATTGGTAACCTTTAAAATGATCAGTGTTTTTCAACTTTATTATGCATTATACGTATAAACCTTCCTCTTGATCTATTAAAACCACATCAAAATTAGTTGTGTAGTTTTAAAGATCTAAGCATACATAGTGACAGACAGACAGCGAAAAGCTGTTTATTATACGCCCGCGACTTCGTCCGCGCGTGCTGTATTATATATCGCGTCCCTTTGAATTTCTCGTTTTTCCGGGAACAAGTAGTATTTGTATATATAAAGATCAGGACAACAGAGGTATAACAAATATTAAACTTAACACCCAGATATAGAACAAACACAAATATTCACCATATATAGGTGAGGATCGAACCCACGACCCTTGGCGCTCAAGAAACACTACCGAAAGCGCCAACTAGTCCGTTAAATAAAACTTTTGAAACGGAACTTTTTAGAAACGTATTATTTGTTTTGTTCCTATTCTCTATGCATGCAACCATAATGTGGCATAGTAAAATGTGGCAGGTTAATTTTCTTTATATTTATTTAGTGTATCTTAGATCCCAATCAAATTGTAAGAGGATTAAAAGGAGAATTTCCAGCCATAGATGATTGTGTAAGGATGTTTACAAGCCGTTATTTCCTTGGCATCTCAACGGATGACATTCACCGTCGGATCGGAAATGTCCCGTGACATCATAAGGAAGCGATTAATTGTCGAGGGATGAACGGCGCGTGCGCACTCGGTGGCACTTCGTTCGGGATTTATTGGGACATTCCTTACAGTTGGAACGATATTGTTGATTCCTTTTTAATTATAGTCTGTCTTTTGAGAAATATTAACTTGTTGGTTTTTCTTTGTTATTACACTCGTTATTGTTTACTAGCGCCCCACCTGGCTTTACACGGATGAATTGAGGAAAGAAATGGTTACTGTAGGTTATCCCCAAGAGATAGATATATGCCATCGCGGACTTTTTTGTAGACTTTTCTGAGGTATTATTCTTCACCACGTCGTATATTGTTTACGTTACCAGGATTTCACATTTAAAGCATTATATCAAACTATAAGTGCTCGCAACTCGTCCGCGTGTATTGACTTTGGAGGGTAACATTTCAAATTGCAAACCCTTTCATTATAGTTTAGACTCTGCGTTGATATATTTTCCAGCATTGGAAATTTTCGAGAAAACAGTTGCCGAAAGGTAGCCGGAACATTAAACAAAAGAGTTAAATATAACGCGTTACAAAGCCGTTAAAAGAGTAGTTTATTTTAAGTAGACAATGCGTAAATGTTATAACACAACGCAAACCTTTTTAAGTCCAAAGTTTTCCCAAAAGCGGGCACATATGCGCGTGCGCCGGTTTTTTCGTCGACCGCATTTAGAGCGGTTTTTTGGGCGCCGACTAGTCTTCCGGTCGGTCTTAATGATGTCCTGCCCGAGCTGCGCTATTCGGAGACTGAGTTAATATTATTTAGTTTACTATTTGACTTCGAAAGTTACTTAGTTTGTGTGGGATGCAGCAACGTATATGAGATGAACTCTTCAAAGTTGGTAATAAATTGTTTAGAAACTGGTTATTTCTTGACTATTTAAGTCATGTAGCAAAAGCAATTGATACAATTTTATCAATATATTATAATAATTGGAGTTAGGATGAGCCATGTGATACCGGTGGAGTAGAATAGTACCTAACTCTGTACCTGGAGTCGTAAGAGGCGATTAAGGTACCGAAACAGATGGCGGTGAGGGTAGGCATCAGCATCCTCGTCGCGAAAAGATTGTTACCACGCCTGACTAGAGCGGCAATTATGGGCAAAAATCCCCCTCTAACTTGAAAAGATTAATGTCCAGCAGTGGACTTTTTGTGACTGATCTGATGTTGCAATTAATTGAATATAAACAATATTTGAAACCATCGTCATTTATAAAAATGCTTTCACATAAAAATATTAACCTACAATTCAACTTTTCTAATGAGTTACTCTATTCATTATTTACCAGAGATAGACCTCAAACAAAGGTCATCTTAATTAAAACTTAACTCTCATCTATTTTTATTGTCAAATAGTAGCGTTCGCAATGTTGTGTTCCGATTTGAAGGATAGGAAAGGCAGGGAACCCCTAAAGTAATGCGACACAATATCTTCCAAGTCAGAAAGCTGGCGAAGCGCTTGTGAGATACATTATTATATATTTATAGGCTGTAGTAACGTTTACAACCACGAGGACCATACGCTTGTTTGTTGACTTAGAAATAAGAAAATAACCTCCATCTGATGCAAATTGAATTAAATCCATTGGATAATTTTCAAAGTCGCGCTGGGGGACTTTTTAAAATATAGTGATATCTTTCTCCATACAATGGTGACACCAAAGCAGTAGCTTTGCTTTGACAATGGGACGCGCGCTATGGGAGTCGTTAGTGGCGCGGACACCGGCGTGGCTATTCATAGCTTACCGAACTTTGTTCGAACGTTCAATACCTTGATTGTTCTTCTAAATGTAGTTTAGACTTCTTTTATACAGATAATAATAGAGGTCGCGGGTTTGATCCCCTGGACTAACATTTACGTGATAAACATTTCACGATGTTTGTTTGATTCTATGACGTATGTTTAATGGTTTTATGATGTGTATAAGTATTAAACTCCATTGTCTGATATTTGTAACACAAGTGCATTAAGTGACTTATTACCGAGTCAGATCACCAAAATAAATTAATTTCAATAAAAACAATTACAATTGTTACCAAGAGAAACCCTATTCGATAACGGTATCTAATGGTATCTTATTGTAGTAATACAAAGTGATAGTGATGGATAGAATGGTGAAACAATGGCCAGACCCGGGCCATTATTTCACTTTTCCTAAGACTTGCAAGTATAGTTAGACCAGTTCTTAAAATTGATAACTTCATATTGTGAATGACCATTAAAAATGGTAATATTTCGTGATTTTCGTGAAGACTGCGTTTGCTAGTTATTCTATTTGCGTGTGGTACCGGTCGAGTAGAATACTACCTCCCCCTGTACCAGGTGTCGAATTAGGCAACTGAGGTACCAGAACCGACATATGGCGGTATATCCCTAACTCAAGTGTAGCTCAAATGTATAGGACGGGGATAGGCAGCAGCATCCCTGTCGCGAAGTTACGTTCTGCGATTGCCAATACACTTGCCCAGCGTGGCAATTATGGGCAATATTACCTCTTTCTTAGGGTAGCCTATGTCCAACAGTGGACTCCAATAGCTGATATGACTATGAATTATTTATTTTAATAGCAACATAATTGGTTGCGGTGATAAAAACATAACAGACATCACAAATAAAAATAACAAGACTATAACCTAAACCGTGTCTGCACGGTTAAATTGAGTGCAGTGGTTGACGTGAGATTGCCGAGAGGAGCTAAAACAGTTACTTCTTCAGATCTCATCTCAGATACCAGAAGCTCATATAAAGCAGAATTACAAACAAGCATTTGTATAAAAAATATATATATATTTAACCGTGAGATACCGGCAGAATAAAATAGTATCTCCCATTGTACCAGGCGACTTAGGTACCAGAACCGACGGATGGCGGTATATCTATCCTAAGCAATGCAGCTCAAATGCACAGGGCGATGATGGGCAGCAGCATCCCCGTCGCGAAAGCTGCGCTCTGCGGTTGCTAACACGCTTGCCCAGATCGGCAATTATGGGCAAAATTCCCCTTTCTTGGGGAGGCCTATGTCCAGCAGTGCACTTTCAATGGCTACCAGCTAAGATGATATGAAGATTTGTATACATTTTAAGAATTGCGTAAATGTTGTTGCTAAAGGTATCACTGCTTCAAAGATTATATTAATAATGAAACTGGTTGGTACAGAATTGAATATCTCTAATTTCTGCTATTAAAACAACGGTTTGTCAGCGCCGACGCCGGTATGAGTTTCAATTAACCTTACCATTACGTGTTATTAGAACCCTTATCACCATTAGTTATTCTTGCAGTTTCCATTCCGGTGGCTCGCGTAATAAAGCCTGCTATAAACTTAAAGCTTTAAGACGTAGTATTAAAGTACGACACTCAATGCCTTATTTGTTTGAATTACTTTTATTGATACACAGATACTGCCGGTTTCATTGGTTATTTGTCTAAAACTTTCATAAGCAAATCTCTTAGACTTTTTTTGTTGTTTTGACGGTTTGAAAGTGTGAATGACAGGTTTATTTAAATAAAGACATATTTGAATTAATGCAATAGTCAATATATATACATTACATCATATGCATTTATTGCGTTTATTTATACAAATATGTATGCCAGGTTTATCTATTTTGTATATATATTTGTGTAATGGTTGACTGGGAGATAATGCCATCTGGCATTAATTCCTCCATTAGTACATTTTGAAACATTTTGTGCAATAAAGTTAAATAAATAAATAAAAATAAATGAAAGTCCAATTATGTGAAATCACAAAATGGTACTTATATCAGCAATCATTATTACTAAAAACTTATAACCCAAATATGATATTTTATTAAAATGATTTTGAAAATCAGGAAACTTTCAAACTAACTTAGACTTAAGGGATGATTGTTAAAATAGATGTTTTACACGTGTTTCATGACTTACAATGAAGAACGTTTATATTGAATTGCATTCGAAAAACATCTGAAACAAACATTTTAGCTTTACCCTCTTATTTATTTATTTATAATAAAGAACAAGCAACATCTGTTTACAAATTAACACATAAAAAAGCATTTATATAAAATCAATGCACGCTAATTGCAACTTAAAGTTTAATTCCGTATGCAACGATAGCGCACAACTATATTACACAATGCGATAACAAATTAATGAGAATAACTCGCGTATGGTTCAAGTTGCCTGAAGAATATTTTTATAAAAGTCGGCATATATGTCATATTGTAAGTCAACTAAATCACTGCAAAAGTTCAGGGTTTTCCAAAGTCTGGGAACGGGATAGTTTGACCCCTATACTGTCCTTCTTAAAGGAGGACATAGAAGTGATGCAACTACAAGAAGTTCTTACAGAAGCATGAAATTGGAAATAACCAAGTAACTTGGAGTCTTATATTTCCTTGAAGGGTAAGAAAGGCGGTGAATTTACTGAGTAATGTGGTATAACAACAAGGTTGGCAACGCGTTAGTGATTCCCTTGTGATATTACGAGCGTCTATAGGCTGCAGGGACGCTTACTATCATGCGGATAGCATGCTTGTTTGTCGATCTGGTCTAATAAAGAAGAAAACATGAATTATCAACGAAATGACGAAAGGGTTTTGACAAAATTTAATCAACCATGATGGAACTGCGACCAGAGAACTCCATGATCCATGCTAACACAGCCGCATTCAACCGTTAGTTTTAAAAATTGACCTATTTCTCCATTGATTTTTTAATGAATCATATTGAATGATGCCAACGCCTAAGCACTGATTCTGACTTCTAAAAAGCTGTCAAATATTAATTAATGACCGTCAATCTTTCCCCCCACGTGATGGCAGTTGGTAATCACGGCCCGCAGACACCTACAGCCAGAATATACGTGTTTACTTTAATAAATTATTATTAACTATTTAATTATGCAGTAAATCTTGCTGGATAGGTAACAAGATCTACTAAATTATATATTTTCTTGTGTAGGTTTAATGTACCTACTGATTAATTTACACTTATACGAATTAATAAAAAGCTGTATGTAGATATAAGGCTAGTAATATTTAATAGTATAGTGTACTTAAAAATGCCGTGAGGTACCGGTAGAGTAGAATAGTACCTCCCTCTGTAGGAGGTATCGTAAAAGGCGACTAAGATTCCAGAACCGACAGATGGCCGTATATCCATCCGGGACAGTGTAGCTCAAATGCAGGGTAGGGTTGGGCAGCAGCATCTCCACGTTGGCCCAGCGCGGCAATAGTGGGCCTTTGTCCAGTAGTGGACTTCTAATGGCTGCAATGTTGATAATCATGATAAATAATAAAAATAATTATCATGTTTATTTTTTTAATCAATTTGATTACTTGTTGATCAATTCAATAAGCCGATGGTAATATAGTTGGATAATAATTTGTTTTAATACATACCTATTAAATGTTATGTACATTTAAAATCGGCTTATCTCTATCGAATATCTGTGGCTGCCGTCTTTTAACTATCTGGTGGTACCAGACAGTTAAAAGATGGCTAGAATTTCCTAAAGATAAATTACCTACCAGATGATTAGACGTGTTCACGACATGGCCATACCCAATTTATTAGCTGATAAGAAGTGTATTTTCTCAAACACTTCTACACCAAATGGACTTTTGTAACTTGGGTAACTATTGAATTTATTTAATTCAATAGTAATAATATGATATAATAATTATATTAAATTGAATTATATTCCCACAACATATCATGCATCGTCCTGACTCCGAGATAAGTCGTTTAGAGAACTTGTGTTTTGGACATCAGATAACAGAGGAATCACAAATATACTACATAAATACATACTTTTTACACCCAGACAAACACAAATATCATCATATAAATAATTGCTCTGGATAGAAATCGAACCCATAAATAATAAATGATTGAGTATCGAGTGTGGTTTTGGAATCAGGTCTCCATTCATTTGTAAATGTACTCTTAACAAATGTGAGTGGTCTTGGGAAGAATTTCATTACAGTGTAACGTCACTCTTTAACGTTAATTAACCGACTTCTTAGTATAATCATGTATCTTGGTAACATTAAGCCGGAGTCTCTTTAAGGTCCCCGTAATTTACTGCCAGAGATCTGTACATGTCGCGATTTACCACGTTGACCTCTACCCATGCTTATCGCCTGTAACTACACCCGCATTTGGAGATTTATTTAGAAATAGAGATTCGTATGCGCACCCGAGAGAATCTAATGGCTATAAATTGAATCTTTGGTTACGCCGCAGCAGTTAACTCCTTATGGGGAATATTATAAGTATGGGTGAGGTATCATATTTTATGTTCATCGTGTTGCAAACACTTTCGACAGCTTGACGGTGTAGTGACATAGATCGGGCCTTAGAAGCGGTAGGGCTCAGCCTCGATTCTGACCAAGAGACGTTTGACTATTGCAGTTCTAAAGGTATAAGGTGGGTTACGGACTCAATATTTATGTGATGAACAATGCATTTGTTCTGGTGTCTGGGTGTCAAATATACGTATTCAAGTATTATGTGACAAAAATATTATTATTATTCAAGTAATTCCTGTTGTGTTACGTCATAAGTGCCTTAAATTACTTGTCTCGGAGGCACTCGGTTTATCTCAGATCAATATATGAAAAAAAATTAAAACAAGAATAAATAATTGTTACATTACTTGACCATTACAGCCATTGGAAGTCCACTGCTGGACATAAGCCTCCCCAAGAACGGTGGAAATTTGCATATAGGAGCAACTTTCGCGACGGGAATGCTGCTGCCCATTACTACCCAATGGATTTTAGTTACATTGTCTCGGATGTGTATACCGTCACCTGTCGGTGTTGGTACCTTAGTCGCCTCTTACGACTCTTGGTACAGAGGGCACCGGAAGAGTAGAATAGTTTTATTACTTAGATTAGAAGATTGAACGTTCAACATCACTCGCATACCTACAGTTAAATACCAACTCGACGTTACGGGAACCATATACCATTCTAATAGAATTAGGAAATAAATCATTTAATTTGGGTCAGGAATTTATCTCATATGTTGATATAGAACCGCGAAATACAAAGGCCAGCCAGTAAATAAGCAAGAAATTATTTCTATCAATATTTATAACCATATAATAAATCATAACATATGATGGCACGTTAATATTTTTAGCCAGACCGTTATTTTTATATTTACTTCTCCCGTTAGTGTCACACTACGGCCACGGTTCGTACCACGAACAAAACATCTCTCATGGCCACGCAAAGTATTTTAACCATCAATTCAGATTAACTTTTCAAATGACAAATAAAAATTCTAATAAATAAACTTGGCTGTATATTTGTAACGCCAATGTAACAGTTTATTATGAATACACTATCGTAGTATACTCTTAAAATAATTTTAATTTTTAACTTAAAATTGTTAAAAACATATTTGATTTGTCCAGGTATTCACTGAAATGCAGTCGTTTCGTCTTTGTTACTATTACGATGTGTGGTACCGGCAGAGTAGAATAGTACCTTCCCCTGTAACAATGTGTCGTAAGGGGCGACTGAGGTACCGAAACCGACAGATGGCGGTATATCCACCCGAAGCAGTGTAGCTTAAATGCAACAGCATTCCCGTCGCGAAGCTATACTCTGTGATTGCCATCACGCTTGCCCAACGCGGCATTTACGGGCAATTTCCCCCTTCTTTTTGGGGAGGCCTATGTCCGGCAGTGGATGACTTACGGTTACTATGATGATTATTACGAGAACACATTTAAATTACAGTCATTTTGAATTAAAGCTCATAGTCATTTTAATGAGTCTTTTGATCCTTCGTCGAAACGGAAAGAAAAATGTATCGAGCTATCAAAATCTTTTTGTTTTTTTAAGGCAATAAGCCTTAAATTAAAAATGGGTTAGACTCTGTGTATAGAGATTCTGCACTACCCAAATTATAGGCAGCTGAATTCAACGAGTTCGGGCGACGATGGTGTCAGGCGGGACCCGAACCAGCATTTTCCCATACCGGGGGACTGGTTCACTGTTGTTCTACTGAAACCTTAGCTGACATGTCGATTTATTTCTAGTATTCTTATTGTGCTGAAAACCGACGCCATTTCTTGAATGTTGTAGGTAATTTACCTACAAACACTCTAATGTCAAACATTTACAAGTTTGAAGCAATCGATGAAGAAGAAATAGTTAATTAATTAGGTACTTTGAAAGCATGAAACTTTAATGCATATTTTTATTGCATAGTTTAATGCGAATGATATTTAAGATGATATTTGCTAGAAAATAATTGACTAGTCCCAGGCTAAGGCTAGTGCAGTCCTTCGGTATAGAAAAGATGCAGGTTCGAGTCCCGTTTGACTCTTGGAACAAATTATTTTTTTTCTATTAAATATCATCCTTCATATAATTTAGAATTTTCTATACATAAAACCTCTCACAGTATCTCATATTACAAATACACAAATTTATCCTGAAACGCTGTCTTCGTACTTTATTTACTGATTGCTGCTTCTCTAACTTTATAACCCTATTTCTGATGTACGTTATTTTATATATATTTATACAAATATGTATGCCACGTTTATCTATTTTGTATATATATTGCCTGCACCACTAAATATATATATTTTTTCTGTTTTGTGTAATGGTTGACTGGGAGATAATGCCATCTGGCATTAAGTCCGCCATTTGTACATTTTGTGCAATAAAGTTAAATAAATAAATAAAATATTAATAGTCTAATCAAGGCTACACATTTCCTTGTCCTCACTCCATTACTCCAACTCGACAGTGTAAGCGAACCTTCCACCGTCCAAGTTATTCTAAAGCTCAATTTCATAGCTTTAGCTGGGGCAAGACATAATTCTCGTATCATAATCTAATAGGAAGTGTTCTGTTAAATCATTCATCATACTGCGACATAATAGGCTCAGTCGGGCCGATAAGCAGCCAGTCGTGGTCCGATAAATCGACTTTGACACGGGACATGTACGCTAGGCTTAGCCTGGACTGGCTAGGCTGGAGTGGCCGATGCACTATGATCTAGATGGGCTTAATCAAATACTTACGTAACCGGAGTAATTAGCTGATTAAAATAAATATAAGGTATCCTGCCGTGTGGTACCGGCAGAGTAGAATAGTACCTTCCCCTGTACGAGATGTCGTAAGAGGCGACTAAAACGGGGGTGCAAAGTAAGTATGAAACTTTGCTATTTTTTTATTTATTCAAAAGGAACCCAGTATAAAGGTTCTTAATTGAAAGTTATTGTTGTAAGTTAAGTTACGTAAAATAGTTTTTCTAAAATCATCCCTCAAACGGATAAACCCTAAAAAGGGGGCGCATAGTTAGATAGATAACTATTGTTTTGAGAGAAAGGAAATGAAAAATATTGAAGACCAGCAATGACAATATATTTGCATAAACATCAGTAAAAAACAGCTTTATGCATACTTGTATGCAAGAACGCTTTCTTTATAAGCAATGTCACACATGTCCAATTAGTACAATAATCTTTGTTAACAAAGTGAATTACAAACTCTTTAAAAGAATCCGACAAAGATATGAGATGGAGCACTTCAATGTTCTCTTTGACATTTAGAAAGCAATAAGGAAGCAGTACAGCAATTTGTGCAGTCATTCCGTGTTTGTGCACAATAAGATTATCGATACAAACCAGATATTTGATAGTTTAGAGGCCATTGTATACTTGAAACAGCTAGATCGCTAGATTTTATCTGCTCTTTAGCGATGTCAAGCATTTCTGCCAGTCGCGTAGGTGTGGGCATATGACAATAAGTGTTATGGTGGCTATAAAACTGGCTTTATTCGATCGTAGAGGTGTTTCGGTGGTTGCGAGACCATATTTATTTCTATAGGCGACGATTGTCACTAACAATCCTTGGGTGTTCTGATCATAGCCGTTTAGCGATGGCCGATTGCCGATAAGTTTGCGAAAAGGGGTGAGACCGACGAGCCCGATGGCGTAGATGGTAGTCTTGTCTTTTGCGCCGAAGATCGTGGGTTCTATCCCCACCCAGGACAAAAATTTATATGATGATATTTATGTTTGTTCTGTGTCTGGGTATTAAATATATGTATTTAAGTAGTGTATTTGTTATTCCTCTGTAATCTGATGACTGTATAACAAGTTCTTTAAGCGACTTATTTCTTTAAGTATGAGATGTAGTGTAAATATTATATTAAATTAAAATCGACTCCAGGACAGTTATTCGTTCTTGTGTGTATTCGGAGCGTTGTGAAAACTTTGCAATCACGATGCTAGTTCTGTAATGTATGTAGTTGACGCACTATGAGTGGCGCCACGGGCGTGCCGAGAGGAGATGGGCGTAGACCAGATATACAAATGTGATAGTACAAATATGTATTAATATAAAGTTATTCTCATATTGAAAAGAGCAGTTAAAGTATCGTGCATCTATGGATGTTTCCCAGGATCAATGGTATATGCATGGGATTCCCCAGAGAAAGATATGGGCAAGCTCATCACACGCTCAATTACTATTTAGCAGTGAAAATCAATATTTGCATTTAAAATATTACTAAGTGTAATCACTGTAAATAGGCAGTGCTGTACCAGTAAAGGAGAATAGTACCTCCCCATGTACCAAGTGTCGTAAGAGGCGACTAAGGTGCCCGAATCGACAGATGGCGGTATATCCACCCGAAACATTATAGATCAGACGCACAGGGCAAGAAATGGCAGCAGCATCCCAGTCGCGAATATTACGCTCTGCAATTGCCAACATGCTTTTCCAGCGCGGCAATTATAGGTAAAGACCCCCCTTTTCCATATGGGGAGGCCTATGGGCCATTTGAACCACTAAAATGCTTTTTTGTGTCAAGTGTCTTTTTCTTTAGATGGATTGGCTCCCACAAAACTTAGAACATGGTTCTAACATAGATTCCTTATTTTACGTAACATAATAGTAGAAGTAAAAGGTTCAAAAGAAAAGAAGAAGTTTATTAATAATCAATTTAATTAAAATTATTATTTAATATTAATAATTACTACTAATTATAATTAATTATTAATAATAATTAATTATAATTATTATTAATAATTGCCGCGTTAGGTACGCGTGGTGGCAATCGCAGAGCGCAACTTCGACGGGAATGCTACTGCCCACCCCCGCCATGTTGCTACGCTATTTTGTAGTATTATTCTGCCTTGATTCAATTATTTAGTTTCTGATACTAATAATATATTGCACAGAAGTGCAAAAATGGTTCCGTTACGAATAAGACATTTGTCACGAAAAAGTATTTTAGTGATTCATCCTATCAGCCATTGGATATCCACAGTTGGACATTGGCCTCCCTATGTAAGGGGGAATTCTACCCATAATTGCAGCGCTGGGCAAAAATCTTTTTCTTGCTTATATTACGCAACAATATTTTTATTCAAGTAAATACACAACAGGGTCGACAGCCAAATACGAGTACAGCGAATGTACCTGAATTTTTATATGTAGTCATGATTACAAAAGTAATTTGTACCATACTTTCATTTCGTAACTTCGCAACAAGCCTCAATAAGTTAACCGTGTAACCGTCAAAGCCTTCTATTGTTCTTTTTACTAAATAAACAATATAATTTGTGATGTCTTATTATGCAGATCACATCCATATTTCGAGCACCTTATTAGAAAAGCTATAAGGTCGATTTTAGAGGTGTGCTATTGGATAATAAAGTATAGCATGAACAATACAACAATACGCGCGCGCGTAGGCGCAAAGGTTACGCTTTCTACAAGATATGGCATAATGTATGGGGAATTGATTGTTTATAGGTTCAGGGGTGGCCACTAAACAATATCTTGGAAATGTACTGCGTGAAACACGACTGGGATTGCGTTTGATGTTTTTGCTCGTAATTTAAGAAGATATAGCATCATGTATGGATTGTGCCGTGAGGTACCGGCTGTGCCGCGAGGTACCGGCTAAATAGAATTGTACCTCCCGCTGTACCAGGTGTCGTTAGAGGCGACTAAGGTACCAGAACCGACAGATGGCGGTAAATCCATATGAAACAGCGCAATTTTAATGCACAGGGCGGGGATGGGCAGTAGCATTTCCGTCGTGAAAGCTGCGTTCTGCGATTACCAACACGCTTGTCCAGCGCGGAATTTTGGGCCAAAAACCTCTTTTCTTGGAGAGGCTTATGTCCAACAGCAAACTTCCAATGGCTGGTATAATGATGGATTGCAAACATTTATGATAATGGAACAATGCATAATGTATACTGATATTTATGACAAAAGCATTTTTAATGGCTTTCATCAAATCAGTTATTGGAGTCCACAGTTGGACATAGTCCCCCAAAAAGCGCCGTTTCGCGACGGGAATGCTGTTGCCCATCCCTGCCTTGTTGCATTTGAGATACACTCTTTTGAAGTACTATTTTACTGCCTTAATACTTTATATATATTATACGTCTTGCCATTACAATAGTATTGATGGTTTTAAAATAGTTTTTTAAGTTTCCCTAACGGCGCGTGCGTAGCGGAAGGAGTGTCACGCAGCCCCAATTTGTGGCTCGCCCGATGACTGATTGATGGTGTCCGGGATTTTCAGGATATCCTACATTTTGAAAAAGAATTTTTATGGAATGAATGGAGATTTGTATGTTTTGTTTCGGTGACATTTCGGGGTGGTTAGTTTAGAGTAGTCAATTAGCGATGAGAGGAGGAAGTTTGTGTTACAGAGTGTAAGTCATAGGTTTCGTATGTCGATCATGTAAATTTGGAATAATTCTGTTTTTTGTAAAGATGTGTGACAAACAATCATACGGTCCAACTGATAGTAAGTGTCACCGCAGCCTAAAGATGCACATATTATAATAATAATATTCTCTTGCGCTGTGCTTCAATCTCTTCAGTGGTGACATATTGACATCGGTACATCGAAGTGTTCGGAAAACTGCGAAACATTTCGCCGTCTGAAGTATTTAACCTTTATTGTACACAGAAAATAACATAAAGAAAAATAAAACATAAATTATAATTTAATTGGCGGCCTTAATGCTCAGAGCGATCTCTTCCAGGCAACCTTTGGATAAACATAAACGAAGAAGATGTGACAGAGCAGTTTGATGTGTACTACTATTTTATAAAAATAAATTAAATTAAATACTAATACTATACATATCCATATAATAATAAAATGAAATAACAATAAATACATAAATAAAAATATAACTTTTAAGGATATATTGCCAACCTTGCGACTAAGATATTCGCATTACAGTGTTCTGATTTATAAAGGCTAAACCTTTTTAAATCAGAACACAGTAATGCGAAATCTTCTGTTTGCCTGTAGAAATAGGTGAAAGTAAGGTACCAATATAGGCGACCTTTATGTTGATCTAGCTCTAGTAAATATTATATAAACAAGCTGACCCAACAGATGTTGTCCTGTCTTAAATTGAGATATACTATCTCGAGATGGATGATAAAAAAAATTACAGCAGGCAAACAAATTTCAAACCGGTTCAGTAGTTTCGATGTTCATACCGTCAATTTAATAAACTGGCTAAAGTTTCGTCGCTATTGGATATTAGTTTAAATGTTCTAATGTTAAAAAAGCATTTGATTGATGTTTTAAATAAATGAACAGTGTCATTTATTTAAAATATCAATCAAATGCTTGTGTTGGTATATAAGCGAATTGTTTTTCGTATTACCTAAATTTTTTGTTATGTAATAATAATAATAAATTCCCACAACATCTCATACATTGACCTGACTCCGTGGTAAGTCGCTTGAAGCACTTGTGTTACGGAGGCCAGACAACAGAGGAATCACAAATATACTACTTAAATGTATTGGTTGGTGATCATTTATTGTTAGTATATTGTTATGCTACTTATTATATTGCTATTTTTATTTCCTACTAGCTGTGCCCGCGACTTCGTCCGCGTGGAATAGTTTTTTGGGTACCATACCTATTTACTTCAAATTATATAAACTTTGAATGTCACGTTTATTTATATCGAATCAATGGCCTGAAAAATAAGTTTTAAGTTTCTAGCTCTAAAAATAGCGATCCATGCAAACAACTTTTCATCCCCCCTTGCAACCCCTTACAACCCTTATTTCGAGTTCAAAAATAGCCTATGTCCTTTCTTAAGGTCTAAAGATTGTCTATGCCAGATTTCATCAAAATCGGTTGAGAGGTTTAACCGGGAAAGCGTAACAGACAGACAGACAGACAGACAGACAGACAGACAGAGTTACTTTCGCATTTATAATATTAGTAGGGATTATTACAACCGGTCCTGTTGGGGATTACTTGGGGAGGCCTTGTCTAGTAATGGATGTCTTGGCTATGATATGATGATGATGATTTCCTAATAACACACCGTATCGGTGTTTTTCTATACTGTAGCTATAGGATAAGCATGTAGCCGCTCACGACTCAGTACCTACAAAGTATAATAGTAAGGTACCAGAACCGACAGATGGCGGTATATCCATCCGGAACGGTGCAGCTCAAGTGCACAGTGTGGGGATGGGCAGCAGCATCCCTGTCACAAAAGCAGTGCTCTGCGATTGCCAAAACGCTTGCCCAACCCGGCAATTATGGGCAAGAAACCTGTAATTTCGAGATTTTTGTTTCGGGTCGGAATCACATGTATGTTCCCTGAAAAACACGCATATTGCTATCTGTTGTTGTTCTCTCTTTTTTTGCGAGCTAGCCTAGTTATTACTTAAACAAATTAATATATAAGTATATCACTAAGTGATCCTCAACCATACGACACCATAAATCATCATATTAAATGTCATAAATCGAAAACAGCGCCACCTAGCGGAACGCTTTTCGATTATCTGAACGGGTCGATATCTTCAATGGATCTATTATAAGATTGGCTAGATCCCGGCGGCTCGTGAATGGCTTGTTTTGTTGGTTGTGATAGTTGTGTTCTATGTGTGCTTTTATATAAATATCCTTTTAGGAATCTATATAGAAGGAGAATCTGACTGACTGACTGACATGCCTAGGTTAGAATCTTGATAATTTGCCCTGGGATTCCTTTTATAACGTAAGAAAGGATTTACTAATAAAGAATTTTTAAAAACTAACCTCCCAAAGAGGTAAAACAGTGTTCAAAGTTAAAGTATGAAACCTTGTCAGTTTTCTAAGCTATTTGAATGAAATTCAGTACAAAAGTTCTTTGATCGTAGTGATTCTATCTTGTGCGCCAAGTCGTGGGTTTGATTCCCACCTAGAGCAAACATATGATGATATTAGTGTTTGTTCTATATCTGGGTGTTGAATATATATATTTAAGTAGTATATTTGTGATTAGTTGTACTTTAAGCGACTTACATCGGAGTCAGTTCAGTCAGATTTTAGACCTTTGACACTCAGATTCTATCAATCTACTTACTACGCGTATACGATAAAAATATTTATATTTCAAATTTAAGTCATATAGCTAATTATAAATCATTAAAATGATTTAGCACAATGTCAATTACTATTGATCTACTGTATCTGGGTTGGCGCGCCAAAAAACATAATGATACAGCCGGAAAGAGCATAAAAACATATTATAAATTGTAGAAATCGTTATGCAAATCGTGTACTTGGGAATTTGATATAATTTTGTATTCCACTATGAGTTAGTTTAATTTCTATTTAAAATAGTTTATGCTGTTTAAGAATTCTTGCTAGTACTATCACCTCACTGTTAAACCTTTGCTTTGGTTGTAAAGTTCTGAGGTACGGTATTTAAAAGGCATAATGTAAATAACTTAATAATAAAAATAATAAATAACCTATGTATCAATACTGTGTTTTTGTGTAAATATCTATTGAATAATCCAAATATTGTAATCAACTTGATTGAAGATTAGATGTTAATGTATTGTAATTAATTTTATTGTATACTAGATTATATAAATTGAATATTATTAGTACCTAAAGTTAGTAATACCCTTGCACGGAGGTCACATGAAACTCTATATTGTATTTTGTCCACCATGTTCATATAATGTGACAAGCAATAAATTAATTTGAATTTGAACTTTGAGCACAGTCTCATGCAGATGCAGACGACCTTTGTCTCATGTAAATAAATTGGCATATTTATTACTGCTTGTGATTTGATTATACAATCTTCAGTAATGTATTTTTATATCAACTTGAATTTAAAATAAACTGTCTATTAGTAACAGGGGCCTAATTTTAGCACAAGAAGAAACTATTAGTAAAAAAATAAACTTAGTCGTAAGTTTTGCATAAGTATTACAATTGTATGTTTTTATTAGTCACAGTCTGATTTGAAATAAAATAGCTTGATATATCGTACTGCGATTGCATCTATCACATTGGAACTGACCGAAAAACTAACATTACTGACAGTGCGTGGGAGTTGCCAGCACGCATCTAACTCTCCGACGAGATACAGCAGTTATTTTTAGGCTTTTAAAATTCACCTTTTACGCCATTACAAACAAAAGAGACTATTTCATATCCAATCCTCGTCATATAAGCTATTGGAAGATAGTGAGCTGGACATAGGCCTCCAAGAAAAGGGGAATTCTGGCAAGCGTTTTGGCAATCGCAGTTGGGGAGACTGCTGCCTATCCCCACCCTGGGCATTTGATTTACACTGTTGCGGATGGATATAACGTTATCCATCGGTTCTGGTACCTTAGTCACCTCTTACGACACCTGGTACAGGGGGAGTTACTATTCTACTCTGCCGGTACCTCACGGCTTCAAATCCCATATATGAGTATTTTATTGTTTATATATTTATTATTATTATAGTATATATAATTATAGTGTGGAAATTATAAAGTATAATAATACCTTAAATAATAATTGACAAAAAAAATCAAGCTCACCGGTAGCTCCGTTGTACTAGGGTACCTAAATAATATAAGGAATAAGCTGCGGCAGCCGCGCGGCTACCACAACCATACCCGAAAACTGGACCCGGTCACACACAACATTCGGACAATGAGGACTGATGAAGAGATTGTTGAGTTGCAGGAAGAGTTGAGTAGGATGCGCTGGGATATTCTGGGGTTGTCTGAAGTCTAAAGAGAAGGTGAGGACACAATAATCCTCAAATCTGGCAATCAGTGGCCTATGTCCAGCACCAACCCTGGTGGAGAGAACTACGTGTTTAATTTATGGCGTTCACCCATCACCAACTTTAGGTTTATAAATGGAGGGAGCCGCCGTCCCAACGGTGCCTTGCGGCGCTTTCGGAGACCAGTACCAGTACAAGCGTCGGATGCAGCAGGTCTTACGGATGGACCAGGGCCATTACTATAAACGACTAGTACCTTGAGGACCGAAGTTCCTCTTGTCCAGAGAGGTACCGGAGATGTAAAGTCGCTCACCATCCGTTGTCGCAATCGACTACTTACGATTTGATCTTCATTCAAGACATCGATCAAGCCGATTCCCTCTCTTTTCGAGGAAGTGCCGGAGCTTTAAGGCCTGATTACTTGTATATATCTGCCAATGGTCTCCTAAAGCTGCTGGGTAACGATTTTGTCTAGCATTGGACGTCTTATGACTGATATGATGATGATGAGTACAACCATTGACAATGAGTGATAATTTCCGTTCATGTCTCATCCCTTGTCATACAGCTACCTCTGCTAAACACAGGACTTCAAAAAAGGGGGATTGTTGCAAAGTTGCGTGCATCAACATCATCGCGTCACCATAGAACGGTTTTGATTGATGATAATGAATTATTGATGAATTAGGTAGGTATACAGGCAAGTCTACCGCCACCGGAGAAGAGTGTCCAGTGAGCGAACGGTTCAGTAAACATTATATGAACCATCAAAGTGCAGCCAGATCGCGGAAGCCGGAACCGTCGCTCCGAATGCATTTGTTGTCTTCCATGAAATGCTACAGGAAATTTTCAACATGAGTTTTCTCGTAACTGAATTATTGCAGTTGCATATTAATCTGGTTTATGTCGATAATTATTATAATGTCCGATTGGAAGGAATCGCAACTATATTGTACAAGTTGGATGTTACTCAAACTTTTAATTAAAAGTCGACCGAAGGCAATGATCGATTGACCCAATTGACTTCTCTGAATTTTTATTTCCATAGAAATTGCGATTTACCAATTGAAGGTTGATTTGGAATTAAACATAGTTTCTTGGTTTGTATGTAAAAAAAATGAGCGAGTACCCAACATAGAACATAACAGGGCTACAGACAGCAACACAAGACTAAATATTGGCAAATTTCCCTCATCCTTGGGGAGGCCTGTGTCCAGTGGTGAACAGTTTTTATTGAATGCCTGTGGAATAAATAGAATATATATTAAAATTACGTTAAAATTTTCTAATATATAACAAAAAGATTTTTACTCGCCTTTTTAGAAAATTGCATTTACACAAATTTTCAATCATTAGTTAACATTTATTTTGGAAATTATCCAAAACGAATGGCCTGACTGATTGATTCATCCGTCACTTTCACTGTCATGTTACAGAGTTGAATAATTAAATCTATAAAATTGTGAACAAAATACGATTTGAATATACCAAGCAAAAAAAGAAAAATTTTCTGACTGATCAAGACTTGGTCATCATTATCATAGTTGTCGTAGGAGGTCCACAGTTGGACATATCCTCATCAAGATAGTAGCAGTCATCATTTTGCCTATAATTGCTACACCGAGCTCTCGTGGTGGCTATATTCGAGCAAAACTTCACGACTGACGACTATGTTATAACTATCTACAATTGTAATCAGAACCAGGACCTCAGTCGTCTCTTATATAACACCTGGTACAGAGGGAGGTACTATAATATTCTGTTTATGAGATATTGGTACTTTCTAGTCCCTAATAGTTTTCAGAGGCATAACATTAAGACTTTCAAAATACTTATTATATTTTTATCTCATTTTCCTAGCATTACACGGCCACCATTGCGTCAAAAGCAAGAAAACCCGTAAATATAACCAGACAAAAAACAGAAAAATCATTAATCAAGCGACTAAATAAATCATAGTGCAACGAATGGTTACGCAACGCTGACGGTTACATTTCCTTCATTTCCACGAGGAGACATTAAGGGAGAGCGAAACGGATATAAAACATTGGAGTGCTAGCTATACGTGAGACAAGGATAACAGTGTTGCCGGCAGTGTCGCCCGCAGCGCACGCGCACGCTCACTGAAAGCTCTGATTGTCTTCAGTCGTTACTCAAAGCTCGGCGCGATCGAACGTCTCGACGCTCCCGTTGCCTTTGCAAATTTGTCGATACGTGAATTTTGAAACGGACTTGAATATCCTCGAATTGTGCTTGTGTTTGTAATACTGAGTGCCAACAACGGTCAAACAATAACTCTGACAGTGAAAAGTTTTGTTGAACAGCGTCGTACGTGAATTGTACACATTCCGCCTATCTGGTAAGCTGATTTGTGTTTATTTTAAGGTATAATTAAATATAGAACGGCGGCATATGAAAACGTAATTAGTTTCATATGATATTGGTAGTGAGTCACATTTCTTGGTATTGTTTTGGCTCGATTAGATATATTGCAAAAGATTCCCGCGTAAAACACGCCTGTCCGCCGATAAAAACGTTCCGAATAGTTTTTAAATTAGTTTCATACTACATTGTTATTTATTTATTGCGTACTATAATCATTTTTATTTTAATTATAACGTAATATTTTATTCTTGCTTGGCATTATGTTACAGTACTGTGCGAGGAGCAAGAAGGAAACTAATCGTTAGAATACGTTGTGTTGGAACTAATTGGGTTCATAGTTAATTAATTGATTTGTAGATGCTATTTGGATAGAACTCTGTTTTTATTATTTCTTTAAATATAAATTAAAAGTAAATGCATTATATTATTGCCACGTTATCACTAGATGCCATTTACGTAATCAAACTTAAATAACCAAAAAATATTAGCCGTGAGGTACCTCTCGTAATAGGCAACTTAGATATCAGAAACGATGGCGGTATTCATCCGAGACAGTGTAGCTCAGATGCACGCGGCATGGAAGGGCAGCAGCATTGCCGTCGTGAGAGCTGCGTACAGGGATTGCCAACACGTTTGCCCAGCGTAATATAGGCGAAATTGCCCCTTTCTTGGAAACACCTATCCAGTAGTGGACTTCCAATGGCTTTAATGATGAACAAAAAATATTGAAATGTTTTTCGAATAACTTTATAATCTTTACAACATAAGTCTAATTGCAATTTTGTTATATATCAAAGCTATGATCATTATTCCAGAATAAAATAGGGACAAAACAACACAAATAAGCTACGGGTAAAAGTTAATACAAATCCTTTTAAGTATTAATTTCGCCCGCGAAGGAATCTTAATACATACCTAATCAAAGACTAAAGGTCAATTGTATTATGCTGAATTCAACTTTATTAATATATTTAATTAGGTTTGAATCAAGCTTGGTGGTCACTGTTATATTTTAAAATAATTCGTGCAACTATGCGTTGAGAGTTATTTTACAAACATGTGGATGTTGCGAGTAATCGTGATGATTCAACTTTCCTGGAAGAAAACGAAGAATCTGTTAATGTATGGCGCTCCGATCCTAATTATTGGATGTCTAGTTTGCTCTAAAGTTTCATTGTTTGCGCCGTAGAGTAATATACCACCACCAAAGAGTAATTGGCTGGCAAAATTATTATTTTTTATATAAACTAAACGATTAACAGTCAGTGTCTGCAACACTGGCTGCTTATTGTGTTTCTAAACTTTGTTAGTCATACTACTCCTTATAAGCAGTGGATGCTATATAATTTAATTAATTACGTATAGAAACCATTTTTTACCTATGTATGTTTTGCCCCTTTATTATAATATTTCTTCATCATTTTTTTTTGTTTATTTTAAATCATCATACCAGCCATTGGAAATCCACTGTTGGACATAGGCCTCCCCAATAAAAAGGGGTTTTTGCACGTAATTGCCGCGCTTGGCAAGCGTATTAGCTATCGCAGAGTCCATCTTATGCGATGGATATTCTGCTGCCCATCCCCTCCCAATGTTTTTGAACTACATTAATTCAGAAACAAATTTAAATTGATACATAGCGTGTCGTTACTCCATTGGAACAAGGAATAATTAAAACTTTGTACGATGAAATTAATAATACATTATATTGTATTAAATCGGTAGCGAACTAATATGTTTATTTATGATCTTACATTGGAAACTTCTAAAACTATCAGTGTTTCTCGACTATATTATTAAAACGCCCTCTTAAACCGTTCTATCTATTAAAGCAAACCGCAACAAAATATCTCGCGTGGTTTTAAAGATCTCAGTAGTAGTCTATAGGAACAAACAGCAGCGGTAAGAGATGTTGTTTTTTACCACGTTTTGATATAGACACATGCTCTTTATCAGTTGGTAATCCGTCTTCTTCTGGTGAAGCTTCCATGGTTGGCGTGAATTAACAAAGAACAATCAAAGCCGTGAGCTACCGGCAGAGTAAAATAGTACCTCCCTCTGTGCCAGGTGTCGTAAGAGGCGACTCAGGTACTGGAACCGACAGATGGCTGTATATCCACCCGAGACAGTGTAGCTCAAATGCATAGGGTTGGGATGGGCAGCGGCATCGTTGAGAAAGCTGCGCTCTGTAATTGCCATTACGCTTGCCCAGTGCGGCAATAATGCGTAAAATCCACCCCTTCTTGGGAAAGCTTATATCCAGCAAGAGAGAAGAGCTGGTGTGATGGTGATGATGAACAAACTATAGTCGGGAGTGAGAAAGTCTTGAATTAATAATGAAGATGTATGTGTTGTTCATATAATGTGCGCTTAAGGCAGTAAAATTCATCGGCGTCGAACTCTCTTCCTTGCATAAATCATTCACTCTTTCCATCCAAATGTTGCCTGGAAGAAATCGCTATTTGCGATAATGCCGCCCATTGTACTTCAAAATTAATACTGTTGTTTTTTCATGTATTTTTATGTGTGGTGTATAATAAAGTATTTATTATTATTATTAAAAAGTTTATTTAGGAATTGTGTAATGTTGTGATATTATTCACGCATTATTATTTTTATGCTCAAGTTTTAGGTATTCTCTTTTTGTTGCATTAATATTGTTTATTTAGGAAAAATTTATTTAGCCCATTGAATATTGGTTCTATTAATTGTATATCCATAAATTAAATATAAATTGGCTATTGTTATTTTTTCAATAAAATAAATGGAAATAAACACAAGGTTGAAATAGATTCCCTTATAAAATAACATTCTACCGTGCATGTAGTGGCATCAACTTCACTTGTTTTTATTGCTCTAGTGTCCGGTGTTACTTTTAGATATCAATTATGGAAAATTAAAGTATGACAGAATAAAATAACATATTTTTTACGACATCTAATACATTGACCTGACTGCGTAGTACTTGTGCTACCGACGCTACACAACAGAGAAATCACAAATACGCTGCTTAATACCCAGACACAGAACAAACTAAAATATCACTATATAAATATTTGTCCTGGGTGGGATATCTGCACCATCGGTCCTATCATATCAATCGGCATTTGCAAATCGATTATCCCTAATTCGAACATTTGTAAACTCTGATGCCGTCATATAGGATTTCTATTTTTTAAATATTAGTTAATATAGTTTTCTTTTTATTTTTGCATGCTGTGTTCTCGTTAAATGTTTGTTCCCTTTAGTTCTTCGACATAGTGTTGTAAATTATACTACTGCATTAACGTTATCAAACGCTGGAGAACCTAAATAAATATATAACAATTCGTTTTAGCCAGCGACTTTGCTGAAAATAATATATAACTGATACACTACGAAACTCTCGTTATGCCGAGAAAAATCTCTATCACTCCCTAACAGCAAAACTGTGCAAAATATTTCACAGAAGAAAATGAAAAGCCAGGTCTATCCTACGGGTACTTGTTATGGGGATTAAAAGCAGCTTATATATACATACATACATACTAACAAACAAACAAACATCCATGCATCCACACACTTACAAACTTTCGCATTTGTATTATTAAAAAGGATTACTTGGATAACATAATAGTTTGAAGACCATGTTTTCTGATTGGTCAGAAATTACACCAGCACACGTTGTGCGTGTTAGTAAATTACCTAAGCCTAAATCTTTATCACCACCAGATATTCTTGTAGGTTCCTTTTTGGTAGCTCGTGTAATCTGCATTAAACTTTGTTGTTAGATCCGTCTGGTGCCGGCTGACTTGTTAAGGTAGGCCTAATTTTAATGTTAGATGACCCTTATGATCCCGTCGGATGTTCAGGGTTATCAGTATTATGAATATAATAGAATTTAGTACATCACATATCTCAATTAAATTTGTTTTATTTATTATTTTTGACGATTTGAAAAGTGGATAAAGAATATTCTGATTTTATTTGATTTAAACAAGTATAGACGGTCGAGCCATTTTAGGGATACTTCCAAAAAATAATTTTATAAAAACAATTTGATGACTCTGATAGTCTTTGGACATTTTGTTTTTTTAAAATATATATTATACTCATTTGTGGCTGTGACTTCGTCTGTGTGGACACTATATATCGCGTCCGTCACTAACTTTTTAAGAACAAAAGTAGTCGATGCCCTTTCAAACAAAATCAGCTAACTGATTACACTGTGGAACGTCACAAATAGATAAACAGACGTTCGCATTAATGATATCAGTATGGATATGTCAACACAATCAACATAATGAGAGGAGACATCATTAATTAGTCTATATTTATATAGCATTATTTATTTGCGTTGATTATCTAAACAATGGTAAAACTGAAGACGCAACGTGAAAAGTAGATTTGAAATTTATATTTTTATAAGCTTAGAAAGTATAGAGCAAAGTTAAACTACTATATTGAGCTTTTAAATTCACACAAACTCTCATATATTTACTTAGAGATAAGTCGCTTAAAGCAATTGTGTCGCGGACATCAGACAAAATAGAAATCACAAATATAATACTTAAATACATATATTGTCACCGACAATGATAGTACTTAATATTAGGAACCAATCAAAAGTTAAACAGAAATATCTATAAAAAATTTAATAGCTGCTTCGAAATGAATAGATAAGTTGTAAAATGTTAACACACCCTCTGGTCAGAGGCGGATCTTTGTGCGCGGGCTCCGAACCTGGTCCCTTAGCATTCAGCTTGCGTTAAAACGCAACACGTGGCAAACAATATTGTTTTTGTTAGTCTCCGCACAGGGCCGGGAGTGGAGTCGTTTTTGAAATAGCTTTATTATTATCTAACAAGACTGTCCATTTTTAGCCGACTTCAAAAAAGTAGGAATTTCTCAATTCAACTGATGTTTTTTTGTATGTATGTTGCTCGATATCTTCGAGAAATTAGAATTGATTTTTGAATTTTTATTTTAAAATAAACATAATTATATTCATGAAAACAAAAAGGTTATTAAATAATGTTGGTATTAGTACCGGAATGGAAAAATATTTTCTTTATAACTTTACATATTATAATTTACAAATATGTTTTTACTTTATACAATTAGTTTTGAACTCATTAGGTTATATGTCCAATATTCCGACTGAAGTAGCAAGTCCGCAAAGAACTCCTTAATTTTAATTATTTTTTCTGGTAAAAATATTTATTAAATATAACATTAGTAATATAGACATTCTAAGTGATTAGTTTATTTGATATAGACACAACACAAACTACTTCCAGCAAGTCTACAGACAACAATTCGGATTAGACATGAAGTAATTAAAATGTAATTAAATTAACGGTTCTGTGGTTGTGATCTTTGTGCTTGCATCAGTCACCCTTAATTGATATTCAGATAATTAATTCTTATGTTTATTAACCAATACATAAAATTTAACATCAGTAAACACGTCTTACATTTTTTTTATTTACATCAAATGATTACAGTACGGCACAAACAGCTTTAAAATACCGTGTTAATTTGCATAAACTAATAATGAGTCATATACAGAAGCATTCTTGGTCAATTAGTTTATCTTATAATTAGAATCAAGTTCACTGGTCTAAAGATAGCTATTACAAATTGTCCTTAACAAAATCTAAAGTCTGAACTTATTTTCTTTTCAAAGTACTTGTGTTATGGACATCAGACAACAGAGAAACTACAAATATTCAACGCCCAGACATAGAACAAACATAAGATTTTAAGACCTAAATAAACCTAATTTTAAGACTAATTAAATGCCAATTTTTCTTTTATGTCCCCTTACGCATAGACTTCTGACACAATCGCTCGCTACTATCTCGAATTTGTTATGTTTTGCAGTACCGCTTTTTTGTCTTACTATTTTTGCCCATTTTGTTATGACCTTATTTGCCAAAAATATACGAAACAAGATACTGAAAAATTACGATTAATTTATTTATCATGTCAATCGTTAGAAAACGGTGCAGTCAATTTTAATTTTAATGGATAGTTTTGCACGCACATGTCGACTCCACAGGCAGGCCCTAGCCGGCGTCCCACCGCTAACGTGTGCCGAACACGTGGTTCCGCCGGCAAGAACAGCGGCGGCGCTGGAGCGGCCTGCGCCTGCGCAAATGCTGGCGCGGTCCTACTCGCTCTAACGTAGTTATTAGTCGTGAGCATTGAAAGATCGCGCGCTCATGTGTTGAACGATTGAATGTTGTTTGGACTAAGTGAGCGACCATTATTTTTCGTTTATTCATTTAACGTCGTTTGTATACGGTTTAGATTTTGATGAATACATTTTTGGTAACTTTCTACTTTGATGTCACAGTAATAGGGTCGCACAAGTTATTTTTATTGGCGTTACAGTATTTGGCATTATATAAAATCAACCTGACATTAAGACAAAAATATCTTTAAGTGATTTAAAAGCAGGTTGTCCGATTTATGATCATCATCATATTAGCCATTAGAATTCTCCTGCTGGACATAGGCTTCTTCAAGAAAAAGGAATTGAGCCCATAATTGCCCCGCTGGGGAAGCGTGTTGGCAATCGCAGAGCGCAGCTTTCGCAACGGAGATGTGCATTTGATCTGCTCTGTTTCGGATGGATATACCGCCGTCTATCGCTTTTGGTACCTTAGTTGCCTCTTACGACACCATTTTCTATTCTGTCGGTACCTCACGGCTTACAAATGCCGTGAGTTAGCTAAACGTATAATAAAGATAGTAAAATAAACATAGTTTTAAAGACGATATTTATTATAATTTGTTATAAAATGGAACAATGGTATTTCATAGCTTTTAACAGCTACATAAAACAAGTTTATTTGGAAAGTTTACTGCAGTGTGAACGATTACCTTATTGCCTAAAAGTCATTTCTCTTACCTATCTTTATAATTATCACCTGATGTTCTGATGTATGAAGTTTACAATATCGTTGTAAAATTTGAGTACAATAGATTTACAAGTTTTTGGGTAAAGTATATATGTACTGACATTCATCCGGACAAACTTTCCAGAGTAATACTGCATGGGATTGAATTATTCTAACCACATAGATAGAAGACTATGGTGGTAATGCAAATGGATGGTCCTTTGATTTTATGTCAGTAAGAGTATTGTGTATATTCGTTGTTGATCAATTTTCTGCGATGCGGATGCTGCCACTCATACCCCCACTGTACATTTGAGATATACTGTTTCGGATGAATATGCCGCCATATGTCGGTTCTGGTACCTTAATACATTGGTGGTACTATTCTTCTCTGCCAGTACCTCACGGCAAGTTTATATTTAATATATAGTCTATATATTACTTTACTATACTAGTGAAAGCAAATCTACATTATATGTCAAGATCGCTGTAATTATATATATTTATTAATAAATCTTGATACCTGATTTCTTACAGTCATTATGATTACTATGACACATAATTTTAAAGTACGAAATAGGTTGTTTAACTCAAACACGTTTCATGGTTAGAGTTATTGGCAAGTGTTATGCACGAAATCTCACAAAACTTGGTCACAACATGTATCGCTTGTGTCGCGAGTGTTGGTGTTGATGTGGCCACGATAAAAACATCTTAGCAACACAACACAGAAACAAACGAGCCTGTCGACCGAACGTGATACCTACAATGATTTACGACGTGCGGATTGATAGGACGTCTAAAATGATCAAGTGTGAAGAGCACTCGCGGTCTGAGTGTTCCGTGCATCAACATTAGATGTTACTAGTGGTGCTCCGCAACGCTGAGTTTATTCAGGTAAACAGTAAAATTGTATCCCGTGATAGTCATGGGGGAGGGGGGGGGGGGGGAAATCACGCTCTTGCCTCTTTAACCTATAAACTACCAAGACACAATCGCAGACGCATAAATAAAACATTCCCACAACATCTCATATAATTGACCTAACTCCGTGGTAAGCCACTTTAAGAACTTGTGTTACGGACGCCACTACTTGAATACATATATTTAAAACCCAGACAAAGATCAAATATAAATATCATCATATAAATATATGCTCTGGGTAGGAATTGAACCCACGAGCTATGGCGCATAGAGCCGTCGGGTCCGTCTAGTATACCGCTTATCACTTACAAAACTGCTTCCGACAATTATGAGTACAATAAATAAAGCATTATTTTATGTTTTACCGCCTTTTTTACATTATAACGATTCATTTTTATTTACATAGCTTATGTGAAAATTCTTAGGTTCTATCTAAATCGTATGCGTTCTAGTCCTAAGAGATTCCTTAGGGAGGAGTGTATCAAAAGAATGATTGTGTACCCTGTGTAAAAATTGTTAATTCTTAACAAATGTTTTGCAAATTGAGTTTGACAGTATTATGATTTATGACGTAAACAAGCAAGCGTTGACTTCAAAGAGATGGAGAACATGTCATAATTACATCAAACATAGACTTTGTTTTGCTAAGCAGCGTCGGTCTGTAGTCGTGTTTCTATAAAACTTATGGCGTTTTAATAGTCTTGGTTTTTTTATACTACTATTAAACTTTGGACAATGTTTCTGTTTTTATTACTATCTATTCACAATTATCGCAAATAAAAATATTATATTTTATAAACAAAAATTTGGAAACATGTAAATAACCAAGATAAAGGAACTGAGTCGTCAAGTATAAAGGTTAAATTGTCTTTTAAAGTTTAAAGATTATATATAACTCCCACAACATCTCATAATTGACCTGATTTTATGATAAGTCATTTAAAGCAGTTGTGTTACGGACATCAGACAACACAGGAATCACAAATATATTACTTAAATACATATATTTAAGCGATGCCTGCCCATTGCGGTAATTATGGGAAAATATCCTCCTTTCTTGGGGAGGCCCATGTTCAGTAGAAGACATGTTTCGTTTTGTCATTGAAGATTGAGGAACTCTAAAATATAGTGATCAGCGCCATCTCGTCCGTTGATCTCGGCCGAAGTAGGTTAGTTTACAGCTGCCAGGGTTTACTCCATACATCATGTTTTGTATTTACGCTTCTGGCGCACACGCAGATTCGCATATCCGATAGTTTTGATATTTGCATTACAAACCGGCAGACAGCCGACCTCTTTAATTTTATTACGTAAAAAACATCTATTATTATAAAAATCTGTTAAAAAGTAAATATATTTATAAAACTAAATCCGATCAAGACTTGACTGTTTCTTCCGGCAAGCAACAGTTTCTTAACATGTTTGGATGGAAATCGATCCCGAGGCCCTATGCATTTAGGGCAATTGTTGTCTTTATTATTACACTAGCCACTAGCCAAAGATTGTCCATTGTTGGACATAGACTTTACGATGTACCCACTGCGTGTTGGGTAAGCATGCTGGCACAGAATGTAGCTTCGCGACGGGGTTGCTGCTGCCACCCCGTTCTGCTACGATGTTTCGGATAGTACAGGGAGAGGTACTATCTACTCTGCCGGTATCCTACCGTTTTTTATAACGGATAATTGATCGTCTTCTAACGAAATTGATGTTCAATATTATGCAGATGGTTAAAGTATTTATGTATTATAATGCTAGCTTTTAGGGTTTTTAAAAATTAACAAAGGGGAAAATATCAAGAACGAAATAGACTCAAAATTTATATTGACCCGTTTCATCAGAACTTTGTCTATTAACCCAATTCGTTGGCTGGAAGTTTTAACCTAATTCCAACACTTCATTATCGTAAATCTACAACTTCAAAGATTTTTTTCTACTAAAATTTCAGGGAAGACATCACGAGAAGCGTTTTCGCGATTATTTAACACCGATAATGATAATGGGAATATCAAATGAGGGAAATTTAAATATTTCATTTTCAAGTAAGCAGAAAATAAACGAAGGTCTCTATCTGTAGCAAGAATAACGACACAACACAAAAATATTAACAATCAAAAGTAGAATCTATAATTAATGTGTAAGTGTTCTTTATTAAACTTCGGCAACTTTAGAGGTATCTCAAGAGAAATATACTTTCGAAATCCGAAGTGGCCTACGTTGTTCTTGAGAGCTTCTCAAGCCTCAAGCTATGCAATTACGCATGGCAAAATTATATAAAATCGGTACCGCGGTTACACTTGGTAGCTGATGGACAGAAAGTGTTGCTTTCCCATAAAGACGCTCGCATTATCACAATGATACCACTAGCGCGATGCCAACCTTGCTACTTTAATCTATTATACCACATTACTCAGTAATTTCAGAAAACACTGCTGTTTACTAGTAGAAAAAGGTGAGTGAGATACCAATTCAGGCGACCTTTATGTAAAATCTACCTCATGTAAGACATATTAATATAAAAAAACTACTAAATGTTTTCAAATGACTTCTATTTTAAGACTTTCACGGCTGAGGTCTCTGCCATTCAAGGAAACATAGTGTCATGAATTGTAATTAAAGTTGCTAGATTATACGCGTAACTGCCACAATAACCTATCAGCCAGTGCAGTTTCCATTCACACAAATGTGTTAAGACTACCAACCTACGGAAGATGTAGCCTCCGGGCTTCAGCGTAGTAAAACTATCTATTTTAGTACTTTATTGAAGAATAAACAGAACATTTTTCAGAACCAATTTTATAGTGCTGCATTATGAGTACGGTCTAATAAAGTTATATATAATCTTTATTACGTATTATTCCGCTGTTTTTAAAACTATGAGTTTTTTGAGACTCTTGAATTTACATACGATTAGTATTATTTACTTAGTTGCTATCTGTTCACCATCATCATATCAGCCATTGAAAGTTCACTGCTGGACCTAGACCTTCCCAAGAATTGTCGCGCTGGGCATGCGTGTTGGCAATCGCAGAGCGTAGCTTTTGCATTTGGGATGCTGCTGCCCATCCCCGCCCTGTACATTTGAGCTACACTGTTTCTGGTGGCTATACCGCCATCTGTCGGTTCTGGTACCTTATTCACCTCTTACGACACCTGGTACAGGAGGAAGTACTATTACACATAAATTCTCTTCTATTCGATGCTATAAAAATCCATTAGTGCCATTGACTAGCCCGATGGAGCAGTCGGTAGAGTTCCTATCCTATGCGCCAAGGGTGGTGGGTTCGATGTCTACAAGGGTACCACAGAGCAAACATCTATATGATGAATGCCCAAACTAGATGTTAAATATGATCTTAGTATTATATTTGTATTTTCGCTTTTTATTGATGTCTATGACAAAGGTGCTTTTAGCGACTTATCTCGTAGTCCCGTCAATGTATGAGATGGTCTGCAAATCTATTAAAAAATGTAAAGACATATGTTTCCAAAATTGCTTTCCAAAATAATCAGATACTCTTATTTATTTTCACAAAAATAAACACACGCCACAACAAACGAAATAAACAATCATAATAAACAAATTAATTAATATTTTCTTGCTGTTTCACAGTCTCTTGTAAGGGAGTCATTATGTTAATAACTTCATAGTATCGTTAAGTAATTAAAGTTTTAAGTATCTGCAAATACAATTAGATACTACATAAAGTGTTTATGTACTATCTAGATATATTGCAGGTACTTGAGACCTTCTGCGGGATTGCAGACTTCTTCCAATTCCTATATTGTATCCGCTAATACATAGGAATACTTTGAAACTGGCAGAAAGTTCTAACGGCAATTTCATACTGACTTTAAACTGCCTATTACCATTCATTAGTCCATTATCTGAATATCTTAGGTATTTGTGCAATCTCCGTCGGTAAAAGCTTTATCGTATCTTTGATACAGAATACAAAATTGCATATGATAGGCAAATAAATTAAGTTCTGATAAACGCTTGTACTTAGCCACACACAGTTTTGATCAAGGATAATGGATAAGGTTATTGATAATTGCCAATACCCTCAGATTCCATTATATTTGAGGTTATCAACATCCTGTGGGCAGCATTTGTATTTGGGTTCCGTTAGTCCAAATACATTATGCATAATTACAGCATTTTACGTAAAATATGCAATACTAATTAATTTCAATAGGCTAAATGTGCTATTTTATATAATCTGGTCTATGCTTTTTACATTTAATTTGCACGCAAATCTTTCTATTTAATCCAAAGTCCGGGAATACTTGTGCAGTTACAAAACTAAACTTTAATCGCGTGACAAAGATTCCTGATTCATTTTTTTACAGCGGTGGAGCTGCTCTTGTCACATTCGATCTATTTTCGAATCGGAATTCTATGCGGCCAGTACGTTCCGTCGCCCTTTGCGTGTACTAATTCTACAAAACTATATTCTACCGCTGCACTTTCAAGGTTTACTCAAATTACGACCTTAATCGCATGTTGTATAAAAATAGGTTTTCTAGCTACACAACGGTATACTGTATGTGCTATTTTCAGTCGATGTTATTTTGGTTCTGGGAAATTAACGATTTGTCTAAATACATATTGGATTATAGCAATAAATCAGCAACACTAAGAACTTCTCTAAAGCATTTGCAAAAAGTTCTTTTTAATGTACGTATTGATTAAATTCAACATGTTTTTTGGGTATCAAAGGGCTATAAATCCCATTTAAAATTTATTTGCTGCTCATGTCCATCTAATGCTAATAATTTGAGTTCATTGAATTTCCTTGAATCAACGATTGGGTGTACAGTGATTTGTATGTGAGGAGATGTCTCCTACATTAGTTTTTATGCTGCCGATCCTTCGTTTGCCTGATCGGAATCACAAATACCCATTTCATATTATGACATAGTTTGATGCATACGCTAAAGTCGATGCTTCCTTGTTATTTAAATGATATGGTTCTGTCCTGTCTGTAAGTGTTATAGTAAGTTTATGCATTGTTGAAGTGTCTACTGCCAACGACTGTCTAGTCGCAGCGGCCATTTCTTAAATGTGTAGAATGCACCTTAGAATTCGTGGAATATCATCGGATATTCAATAAGTCGTCTTGTCTTACAGTTCAATAATTGTTCATCCGTGGCGTAAACTTAAAATATATTTCACTTGGTCATATAATATTAATTAATAATTTCTCAGTTGAAATAATACCAATTTTTAAATATTTATCACATTATTATAAAGAGCGTTGATAGCACATTAGAAATTTTCTAACAGGTTTTGCATCCTTGATAAGAAAATTCTAGCCTTCGAAGATTATAAAATTAGGGTTTACTACTAGCGCTCCGATATCTGAAACTGTTAACAAGGTACATAAATTATCTGGTTAAATGCAAGCCTGTTCTACTAGATGATTAAGATCTCGACCGTTGCTTGTCAATAATTTACCATCAGTTAATTCTAGTTAGCGCATCAATAAGCTATCGCATATTTATCGGAGAGTGGGGTTCCCCAAGGGTCTAATCTAGGCCCGTTACTTTAAATACTGGGTACACTAAGCTATTTATTTATTCTAAGCTAGTAATCTGTTGACAGTTGTGTTGTCAATCATAAAGTTAATGTAGTCATCAAGTCAGCTTGAGGATTGGGTTTGTCCAACCTATTATTACTTCCGTCATTTCATACGGCACGAATTGAGTTTATTATTATAGTAACAGTAAACTGCTGTCGATCTGTAGATCATAAACAGTATTAGTAGCGATCAAATGCTTTGAATAATGGGTCTCTAGAGTTTATCCTAAGTCTGTAGTCTATAATCTTCTATAAATGCAGGTTGTACAATTACGCCAGGCTAGTAAATTATCATCGGGCTGTGCAGAGGATCACAAAAAAATTAAATAATAATAAATAATAGGATTTCTAAAATGATAGTATTAATTTGAAATAGTTGGTTTTTTAAATAATTAGCTATGCAGTAATATGATAAAAGGACTGATTGTACAACTAATATCATGACTTTGAATATTGACAATGCCTGCACATGCTTTCCTTGACGACGTGACATGATCTGATTTAGGTTTATAAATGTATTTACTTTTTAAATGACCTATATAATATTAATGTTGTGTTTATTGTTATTGTTGATCATTTATTTATTAATAATTATGTTAAAGATATGGCTGTGCTCACCTGTTAGCCTACAAGACGTTATAATAATGAATAAATAAATAAATAAAGATATAAACTGAGATTAAGAATTTGACAGTCCAGTCAGACAGTACTAATAATTTAATTCCCTATAATGCAAGTAATTAAATGAATAGACTGTCAAATTCCAAGTAAACAAGTAGGAAATCTTCACACGGATTTAAGAGTTCCTCCAAGGAAGGTCTCCAGGACCGTTATTACAAATACTGCATAATAAGCTGTTTAATGATTCCCCGGCAGTAAATTGTCGATGCCTAGGATGTCATATCCGCCATACATCATAGCTTCCTCGCGAACGATAAGGTGGCGGAAACGAGGGACGTGCGCTCGCCAACTACTATTGGCACAATTAATTTGATTTATACGTCTAAATAGATTGTGGTCAACGTGTAAGGAGTTCATTAGATTATCAGATAGAAATAAAACAAGTCCACTGTTTGTAAACAATTGTAATGGCTGGTAGTTTAACTTTGTTAGGTATTTACAAACAAGACATTACGTATAAGCTAAACTATTTTTAGACGATTACTATAAAACACTATTTAGATAATGTTACTACGAAAGCGACGTATCTGAAAGGCGGACTTGCCCTTAAAGTTACTAATAAGTACATTAGTGGACATGTGAACAGGACAATAGAAAATCGGCTTAGTTATTTATACAGTAAGAGTGATATTACCTTAACCTTGAACATACTTTTTAAAGGCTGGCCACCACAAATGACCTCTAATGGGCCCTCATACGTCACGAACTCTCTTATGTCACTCATGATGCGAGAGATTACGGTTGAACATCATTGTCACGTAATCTTTTGTGCTTTCTATCGATGTCGGCGACATTCCTGTGGGTCACTTGTGAGCTATGTGCCCCAAATGGGGGCAAAAAAACATATCGGATACATTTATTTTGCCTTGTAGAGTCAATAAGATTTAAAAAACAATTTTGGTGCTGTGGGATCTTGTCATTTATATGTGATCTGATAAGAAACAATGTAAAAGGTTATTCTTGAGAGTCAGATAAATGTTAACCGGCGCAACTAAGATGACTGTATTCGTTTATCTACGAAGATTAAGAAAAAATTAAATTGTACAATTATTATATCATGTATGAGCTTATTTACTGAGTCAATGTTTTTATCAAAAGAATTACTTACCACGGACCATTTAATCCAAATCCGACCCTAAACGACACCTAATTCAATGGGACAAACGATCTCCATTGTCTTAAATCACATGAGTGCGGCATTATCTTCGATTGTCCAGCCACAATAAACATCAGCTACACATTCACAAAACGTAACGTATCCGTCAAAATATATCAAGCTAAATCTAACTCTATTCTCTTAGCGATAAGTATAAAAGTCGTGTGGGTGAGTTTGGGCTTTAAGTGTCAATTTTCGTTCGAAATTGTGGCCAAGATGTAATAAATTTCAATTAAAGCTGTCGACAGAGTTTATGACATTGTCTTAAAGAAGAGATTTGACTAGGATTTATCGAACATTTTTCATAATTCGCTTTGTATGATTCTGAATTCAAATTTATAATGGTGGTGATTTATTGATATCAATTTATTTGCACTAAGAGAATATACGTTTTGTTGTTAGATTATCGCAAGAATTATTAGATTAATAAATTCAACGGCTAAAATAGATCTAGGCATCCTTTCTTTAATTATGAAGCATCCTGTCAAACACTAAGTAATGTAACAAATAACTACAAATAAAATAGCTAAAAAAAAAATAACCGTCTTTGGTTATCAATCTTGTAAGTGAACTCCCCGATACATCCTGAGCGGAAAACAATAATTCTATTTTACGACACATTCACGCTATGTAATAAAAAAGTAAAGGAACTGATTTACGAGCCGACCACAACAAAAGTTCATTATCAAGCAATCTACATGTAAATGGTGCTCAATTGACAAGCGATGTTGCGAGCAAGTTGTTTATGACACAGTCGCCTGCGCAGGCAGGATCCATGCATAAAATCGACGTAAACCACGCGCGACCATTGTTGACTGCTTGTTTATTAATACTGACATAATGCGTGATAAACAATCTACTCTAGACATCGTAACATTGGCAGTGATGCTAGCATCGTGACTTGAACTGTGTTCTAATAGGACTAATCTTTATCTTAGATTTTCATATGTCATGAAGCAATCGATATTTAAGTCGGTATATATTTCTCGTTAGAGTAAGGCTAACCATAAAATGTATTACTAAACAACAGTCGGTAAATTTAAATTACTTCACTTATTCGGATGAAGAATCTGAACCTCAAGGTCGAATTAAAAATAGCCACAAACGCGACACATGACATAATAGAGAAAATAATAATTCCATGCGCAAACGATTAATATTTTCGTCCTACCTCCAGATATCGTTCCCGCTTCCTTGAACGTGAACTGCATTTATTGACTGTTAGCCGTCTCTCTCTGACTGTTGCCAAGGCAGGTGCGTACGAGGGGGATAGAGGCAACGTCTTATTGCAGTCAATCATCTATATTCGTGGTTAGTAGTATTATCGAAACTTCCGGCAGTTAAGTCGTTGACTCGAGAAAGGTTTTGACTGTCTGTTCTGGGAACTTCTTAATGAAGTTTGTGAGGGTCTGTTGTGTGCTTCAGTTGGGAATAGGCGAATTTATTGTGAACAACTTATATGGATCCATTGAGCACAGTAACAACTCTCATCCATTTTTGGGCTGTACTTACCATGGGTTGCAGTCACAATATTCAAAGTATATTTTTTATATGAATGATGAAGATTTAAGAGTTTATATTGTTAGGAAAGACATGAATTCTGAGCTAGTATTTATAGATCTTACATCATTTAATGAAGATTATTCACTCGTCGTTTGTGTGTAATCATTCTGTTGTCAGACATAGACTTTTTTATGTCTTTAGATAGGATTTAGAATGTTGTTTTTCTATCATCGATTAAATATAATACTTGGTTATTATTTTAAAGGTACTTGGTCACAAGTTAACAATAATTTAGTTTTATGTTTTAATTATTTTATTGAATTCTTAGTAAGTATTGTATACTTTTTAATTAGGGTTAGTATGGGAAATGTTAAATTCTTGTTTTAAAGAAAAAAAATTATTCTGATACTATATTTCCACCTTTCCTGAGTGTAGTATCTTATGTTATTTCCTATCGTTCATTAGATTATAATGAAATTTTGTGTGTTTTTTGTAAATCGTGGTATTTACCAGTAAATCGTGAAAGTACAGCAAGTAAACAAATATACTTTCTTATTTGTAATATTGTTTGTAATACATGTTTTAACAAGATTAGTCAGGAGTGAGTAAACGTTTGAAGCGGAGTTTTATAAAATCTTCAGTGAATCACACTTAAATACACTGTATTTTGAAAGGAACGTTATGAAACCAGTGGGCGGTATTGACCGATAATGATTCTAGTCTAAAACATTGTCCAGCGGATTCTATTTCCAGCTGATTTATGGTTGTTTTTTTGTGCAAGAGATAGATTTAGACGTTGTTGAAACTAAATATAGGGTTTATGAGTTTTTAATTCACGTTATAATTAACTTTACACTACGTATCAAATAAATACAGAAGCCAGTATTTACAGATTTCTGTATTTATTTGAAGAGATTTAGTGGTTGTCCATACATTCCTTCTTTACATTGAGGATTAATTAGTTAGAGATGGTCAATGATGTTTATGGCCATCATCAGCTATTTTTTTTAAGTCTTCGCTTTATGGGTATTGGCCTACTTATATACATTAGTGGGTAAATATAGTATACTGCCAATAGAGATTGCAAATGAAGGCTGAACCAACGGTTTAACCTGCCTTCCCAATTATCAATTATATTATAAAAAATCAGATAGGCCTGCAGACGGTTGTGATCCTATCTTATACACCAAAAATACGCACCCACCTCAGGATGTTGATTTACTGACTCAAAAGTTGTTACTTACACTGAGTCGACTGCGTGAGTGAGTGCGTCATCACATCGGCCGTGACTAGTCATGGACCCGCTTCCCCGTTAAAATAAACCCTAAATACGCCAATGGATGCAGGGTGCATCCGATCTTTTTGAAGTCCGGCAGTGACATTCTACCCATGATATGGCCAGGAATACGTTAAAAAATATTTTTGAATTTTTTTTGTACAGTACAAATATTACTTGACGATGATAAAGTTGTATTATACGTATCTGTTTATATTTAATCGAAATTTGTTAAGCAAATATACAAAAACTATTTTTAATATTACTAGTAATAAATCAGATCACAAAATCTGTCATAGATTATAAGTTTTCCTTGCATGTAATTATAACTACAGTTAAGCTTCTGTATTCTGCTCTCGAACTGCATAATAATAAAAAAAGTCAGTCGTCTGTCTGTCCGTCTGGCGACAAGTGCTTAGGGCACAAAGCGACCACTTTGTCGGTTGTCTTACAATGTACTGGCGCAGTGGGGCAAACGGGACAGAGGTGGCCGTGGAGACTTCATCATAAACACATTTTTAACTAGCTTTCCGCCCTATACTATATTAGTGTTCCGTGTATGATGAGTAATTATAAAAAAATCTCAGTCTAGCTGCTTTAAATATATGATAAATGACTCTTATGATCTCGTAGGGTAATCAGTGCCATCAGTATCACAAATATAATAGAATCTATTACTTCCTATTATGGAAACCTTATTGTTTTTATTTAATATTTTTTTCGATTCGAAAGTACTTGTAATATGCCTACTTGAATAAATTATAATTTGATTTTTATGTTACCCTGTCTTTAATTAAGTAATTATAGATAATTATTTTTCTAGGTGTAGTTTAGTTTATGTGTTAATAAAAATATTCTTTTATGTTTCAGGTAAGTGATTTTTTATATATTCCATAACCTCTATGGGGTAAGTAGTAAATAAACAAAAGTAATCTTTAAAATATAATAACTTCCGTGTAAGAAAATTTAATAGTCAATATGTTATAATTTATTTAAAATAGCCAGCTTCGTTGTCTATATATAGAAGTGGTGGCTTCAGATAATGTATATTATACATACATTATAGATATATATATATATATATTGTAATACAAATTATTACTTGAATTTGTAGCTATTCCATCGAAGTCTGAAGGTTAGTTCATTAATCCACCACAGATAAATCAAATGTAAAACAATCAAAATCGACTCCACGGTTTCTTGTGTCCACCCCAAGACAGTAGACTCCCCTAATCGCGCCGTCTGCCACAATGGAGACAACGATGCTGCTGCGTGGCTCCTGTTTACAAGGGCTTGCGCGCTAATGACTCTGTTCTTAACTTTACACTCGTGTATATATTCATTTACATTTTCCTCTTAACCTTTTGCCTAGCACAGCACGCGAAGACGCGACGCCGGGCCTCGTACGAAAAACACCTTTTTAATATTGATTTCTTATTTTGTAACATGACACTTATAGTATTTTTTATTGAGTATTATTCCTTTAAACTGTAAAACACTGTAATATTCCCTAAAGCTGCATGATATCGTATTAGACGCTCGACAATGCGTCATTTAACTTGTTTCATTTTGTACGCGTATTTATTGAACTTTATTGCACAAAATATTACAAAATTTACAAATGGCGGACTTAATGCCAGTTGGCATTATCTCCCAGTTAACCATTACACGAAACAGAATTAACATATAGTCTATATATAGTGGTGCAGATAATATATATATACAAAATAGATAATATGTATATTCATCACCATTCATCATCATCACATCAGCCATTAAACGTCTACCGCTGGACATGGGCCTCTCCAAGTAATCTCCATCGGCCATCGGTTCTGCGTACCAAATGCTCTGCCCACTGCCACTTCAAATTACTAATTCGGCAGGTAATGTCGGTAACTATAGTTCTGTTACAAATCTCTTTATTCCTGATTCGATCGCGCCAAGAAACTCCGAGCATTATCCTCGTTATAGCTCGTTGAGTTATTTTCAGTGGGCTAATAAGGCCAATGGTAAGAGACCATAGTCTTCTTTCCATGTATATTATGTTTAGTGTATCAATAATTGTTGAACTCTTACACTACAAACTGTAATAATTAGATAACTAGAACTGTAAATAGATGAAGACTGCATCAAATTAAAACTGTAATATTATGTAGACCTTTCGAAATTGACGTAAACAATCACATTAGATAGAGTCCATGAATACTTATTTTGAAAGAAAACTTTTCATCATCATATCAATCATTGGAAGTCTACTGGTGAATATAGGCCTCCCCAAGAAAGGATCAATTTTGCCTGTATTTGCCGAACTGGGCAAGCGTGTTGCGACGGGGATGCTAATGCCTATCCCCCCTGTGCATTTGAGCTACTCTGTTTCGGATAAATATACCGTTATCTGTTGGTTACCATCTTAGTCGCCTCTTATGACGCCTGGTGCAGGGGGAGGTGCTATTCTACTCTGCTGGTACCTCATGACTTTCATAACATGTAGTCAGTTAAAGGTTTCCTAATGAGTTTGCAGTGATATCTCTAGAATTGTGGAAAATATATTATCTCGAGTTGATACAGTCTGCATCTAGGAGTATAATACACCCATTATACGATTAGGTATATTTAACAATACAGCGTCAATTATAAAATTAAAATAAGACAATTGTCGTTGCAAATAAAACTCTTTGCGACGTCTAAAC
>JACJUM010002477.1:511751-599872 GCA_020976665.1 Heortia vitessoides | reverse complement strand
GTAATGGAATATTATTTTCTTTTAAGTGTTCTATAATGATATAAATATCCCTTTATTATTTTCCTTCGTCATATCATGGAAGATTTCCACTGCTGAAAATAGACTTCTTCCGAAAAACTGGGATTTCTGTTCACAATTGTCACGTGGGGATGTGGAGGCAATCCCAAGCGGGGTGCTTTTCATGCTCGTCCTACTTACTAACTGTTCCTTATTTTACATTAGTTCTCGTACGGCATCTGGTATAGAAGGAGGTACTAATCTACTTAGCCAGTACGATGGCCCATTCCTTTGTACCAGGTGAACAAGTTCGTCGACGCGTTAGTTATATCTTTTTGGTATTAAGAGCGTCTATAGCCTGCGGTGACATTTACTATTACACTGGCTGTATAGTTCTTTGTAACTTTGTAATTCATATAAAAACATCGATTCAGGCGAGGATTAGGTACTTTGTGTAAACTTGGTCAATATTTCATTGTCTCGACCAATTTTATTTACCAGTGAAAAAAATATTTAATGACCCTTTGTGGTAAGCCAATAGTATATTTATCCATTGCGCCCGACATATGAGCAATAAACCACTTCGCGATGCACAGAACGTCCAGCAAGTTATTGTCCCCTCAACTGTCATATTTCGCGGAGGACACGTGTGGTTTCTTGGTAAAAACTGCATTTGCTCACACACCTATTGTTTGCGTCCAGGTGATATCGACTCGTTTCAGTCAATCACGAATAGGGGCACTGGACTTGTATTTTTTGTAATTTCTATTAATCATATATTGTTAATCTATCTGCATAGCCTTGTGATTATTGATATAGAAAAGGTAAACACTGTAGACTGGTAGACCAGGACAATTTAAATAGATTAACGTTGTACTTTATCCTTGAATCGTACTCAAGTCTTACGTGCATAAGTTTAGCACTTTGCATTAAAGTCATCGTTAAAATTAAAATAAAATAAGTCACGCACCAAAACTCGAGGGTTTTTCTCGTAAAAAATCGAGTTAACAAACAGCATTGTGAGCACAAAAGAAATAAATAATAAATAAAAATCTATTAAATTGTTAACAAGCGTACAAAAACACGCCACCAAATGAGTGTGAAATAAATCATCCGCAGTTGTATTGTTGTGTTCACACCTCCGTCCCGCGATAGGATCTGGCGCGCACGCGAGCACATGCGGAATCAAGAATAAGGCGGTGGTTTCTGAGAATTTTCAAGTCAAAGCCTTTTAAAAACCAACCCAAGAACGTGAGCACCCGACGGACGCCGCATCTCTGATCGGGCGCCTTTGTTACGCATCCGTTACTATGTGCTGGGAATTTGCTATAGATCTTGGCTCAATTTCACAAGTAGTTCTTGGAAAATAATTTAAGTAAACAATAAAGTAAATATAGGTAAGAAAGATTACATTACGATACTTGTCCACCAGGCAAGATAATACTAACGATTTCACGAGTGACGCTTCTTAATGCTATCGAGATGAACAAATTTTAACTCTATGAATGACCATATTATGCCGGAAAAACAACACTTATAGAATTCAGTCTAAGTGCTGAAACGAAGAAGCTGATAAAATCGAAATCAAATAGATTAAACACGATTCACTTTAGACAAGTGAAAAGCATTTAATTCACACGAGGTAGATCTCATACAAAGGCTTTGATCCCTCACTCTCCCCTTTTTTTGTCGTCAAATAGCAGTGTTCGCATTGCTGCTTTGGTTTGAAGGGTGAGAGAGGCAGTGAAATCATTGCGCAACGTGACGTCAATATACATATGTCCAAGTCACAAGGTTGGCAATGCACTGGTGATATCTTTATGACACTACGAGCGATCTATAGGCTCAATTAGTCGTGAGGTATCGGCAGAGTAGACGTACAGAAGTATCTCCCCTGTACCAGGTGTCGTAAGAAGCGGCTAAGATACCAAAACCGACAGATGGTGGTATATCCATCCGAAAAAGTGTAGCTCCAAGGGTGGGGACGGGCAGCAGCATTCCCGTCTAGAAGGCTGCTGTGCGATTTCCAACATGCTTGCTCAACGCAGCGGAGCATTTATGGGCAACATTCCCCTTTTCTTGTGGAGGCCTATGTCTTCCATTGGCTGTAAAGATCACAAGTACTGTATGCTTGTTTTTCTATCATTTAAATAAAAAAATAATAGAGCCAACAAGAAACGGTTAGCCCAACCAACAGATGGTATAAACAAACAGAAAGAATACAATGATGTTTACAATACCCCTATAGGAGTGCAAGGAGGTCAAGCGCTCCAGCGTCCATCAAATTACTGCGGCCCACCAGTAGTTAACCAATCTAGCTGGCCCACATCTATCCCCTACTAACCGCTTCGAGGGAAACGGTTTGAGGTGGGATTTGCGCGTGCGGCATTGTGCGTTGACGGTTTGCTTTAGATGGGGACGACAGAATTGGCACTAATGAGACAATGTATGCAGGATATGCATTACGGACTCTAATAGATTCTTTTTGTGGGACACAGGAATAATTGTTGAATTGATTGGGGATACAAAGAGAAATAACTGATTCTCTTAAAGCTGTGTGTTCCATGAAAATCTAAAATTCATTGATAATCTTGATTTCTATATCGACAAAATTATAAAAACAGATGAACTTTAAGACATTGCATTCGATAATACTCTGCATAATAGTATGTTGTCAGATTAAGTCGAAACATACGAAGCCAATTGAACGGTCGACTGACTAAAAATTACAATGGTCTTTGTGCAGGCGCTTCCATAGCGACCTACTTGTCAGGGAGTCTGGCTTTTGCTAAATTAATCACGGTGTACACACCTCGACCTAATGAGGTTAACGATGATTTACCATCGGATCACGAGATTTATGTTCCGGTGCTGGAAATTATTGAGGAAATGGGATAATAGAGCGTGATGCAAACAAAGAGCGTGATTTAAACCAACTCGCTAATGATCCTAGCCCACACTTAGGCGTATATGCTTTCTCTATAATGAACTAGAATACTTATTTCAGAATACATTTAGACTTTAAGACTAGATGCTTCTCCATACGTATTTACTTCTTCTTGCCACTGTTATCGTCGAATGAAATATCAATAACATAAATATCAATATTTATATTTGATATTTGATATTAGCGCAATACACTCAATATTCTTGGTACCAACAACAGAGATAAGTGCTGAGCAAACCTGTAACTTGTTTATACATATACTTGTAAAATATTTGAATTTAATACTGGTGATAAATCTGTAAATAAGGATAACAAAAAGTAAAGAAAAAAACCGAAAATATCATTAGTGTCACTTAAAAATTTGCAGATATACAGAAAGAATTAATTTCACATAAACAATATTAGATCCAAATGGAAATTCTGAAAATGGAAATTGAAATTCCAAAATGGAAATTCCAAACTTAAAGAAATTGACCGCATACCTAACGAACCATGTTCTTTTGAAATCCCATCACAGTCTGTTACGCAATACCAAATGTATCGGCGCATCAAACGGTGGCCAAATCTCTGATGTGGGGTATAAAGGGCGGGATATCCGTTAGAAGACTTAGAGTTATTTTAGCCTGAGGTTTTCTAACGGCTTATCTATCATTTTAATGGTCACGACTCGGCGTGGCGTGCTTCGTGAAAGCGTATTCAATTAATTAAAGCTGAATGTTAACAGGAGTCGGGAATTTCCAATGTTATGTATGAGAGGTACTGTGTCAAATATTTTGTATTCGACACTGTTATTGTATTGATGACATAGCTGTATATATAACAGGACCAAAAATTTACTGTTTACGTTAACAAATCTCAAAGTTCACAGTGTTAGTGTTAAAGGTATATCTGTTAGTTCTCTGTCTAAGTGTTAAATATATATAGGTTATTTAATTTTACATTAACCAATACTCCTCAAACGGGTCATCAAATTTTAAATAACGTCTTTTTTTAATACGATCAATTTAAATAGCATACTCAATCTACGATTAGACCAAGTCTTAAATAGTAAATAAAAAGATGTGGATTATAAATAGCCGAAGATGCGAAAACACGCAATCGCTGACTACCTCTCCAGACTCCTAGTTAGCGGTCGGGCGTTAGAAAAATCCCGAGAAAACCCATTACGAGTCTGGCAACAAACAAAGCGGCTTTAAACGTCTGCGTGATCACTACGCGCGCGATTTATTCGCAACCGACATAAAACTGATATCAAAGAAGTTTCGACCATGATGTACGAGCAATGATATGCAGGGCTGTTCCTGTTGCTATTTAAAAATATGTAATATTCTTCTTGTGTAGATGTTTTGTCGTGTGGTACCGGTAGCGTAGAATAGTACCTCCCTCTGTACCAAGTGTCTTATGAGGCGATTAAGGTAGCAAAACCGACAGATGGCGGTATATCTATCCAAGACAATATAGCTTAAATACATAGGGTGGTGATGAGCAGCAGTATATCCGTCGCGAAAGCTGCGCTCTGCGATTGCCAACACGATTACCCAGCGCGGCAATTGTGGGCAAAATTCCTTTCTTCTTGGGGAGGCCAATGTCCAGCAGTGGACTTTCAATATACAGCTATTGGAGGTCCACTGATGATCATGACATACTATGTTAATTTTAGTTTGACTAAAATATTTGTATTGTATTTAAACAATTTCGAAAATCACAGCGTAAATTGTGATGGTAAGATTTTGTAATATTCCAAAAGAATTTAATTGCTGCCTCATTTAATCACATTCAAATTATATTCGTAGTGATTTTCTACGTGACGGGAACAAAACTAGTAAATATTCCACTGCTTAGAATATTTTTCTTATTAGGCAAGGTCGAGAAACAAGCGGTCCGCGTCCACTAAGATTTTACTAACGAATTGCCAACCTTGTGACTTGAAGGCATTATGTACCCGGTAATTTACACTTTATTTACGGTATTAACACTACCTCTCTCACCCTTCAAACCGGAACACAGCAATACGAATATTGCTATTTGGCGGTAGAAATAGGTGAATGAAGTTCCAATGCGGACCTCCTTTTGTATGAGGTATACACCTAATGTACAACTAATTTTCAGAAATTAGTTTCAGATAACAAACATTTATTTCGTTCTCAAACTATATTTATGATTTAAATAAATACAAATAAATTAAAAGAACTTGTTAGTATATTTGATAGCTTCCAACTTGATAGCACAATGTATAAAGCCACTGTTCATCTAGCAGCCCTGGTCGCAGTAAACGACGTATTTGTTCTGAAGCATGCACTAAATCACGAGCAGCTGATAGTGAAGGTCAGGATATCCGCGTTCTAAATATACCATTGCAATTGTCTCGGGCAGATGGTCTAATTCCTATAACTCTTGATGCAAAGTCTATCTGATAGTTATTGCATAGCAACAGATTTTTTTAAATTGTCACAGTCGTATTTTTTTGCCAATAAATGAAATGATCGTGAAGCATATTTTTAACATACTTTTTTTTAAAACACTTGTGTTACGGATATCAGAAGATAGAGAAATCACAAATATAATACTTAAATACACATATTTAACACCGAGACATTTATTCTTTTTCTTTTTTTACGTGTGAGGATGACAGGGACAGCACTAAATTCAAGATTTTTTTAATATATGGGCAATGAATATAGTTATAGAACACTAGATGTGCGTATATTTAAGATTCCTAAGAAAACTAATTATTTTGTATGTTTTAAATTGTTCGTTGATGCTATTATTTGGTCTAGAGTTTGTAGTGACAACAAATGGGGGTTATTTTGGTATTGGGGTCAGATACATCGGTGGCGGTTACGCAAATTTTGTACTTTTTGTGAGCAAAGTAAATCTTTGTATTTGAGATTTTTTTTATTTACTTTGCTTAACCAAATTTTAGTTGCATGTAAAAAGGACTTCTTTTATTGTTTTCTGGTGCAGGATATCGAAAAAGATACTAATTAATGATTAACTACTAGTGCGCCAGTTGTGGTTCGTCAATGGGCCGATTAGTATTTATTATTGGAGTCAAGTCACCATTACACGACTCAGAGAAAACATTTCCATCGCATTTTTATTTCCATCGCACTCTTGCCCTCAAACGTCACGCAAATATTTGAAAGTGACTTTGTGACTTTGATATATGAGTATTAAATTTTTATAAACAGACACATTAGTTTCTGATACGATTGGATACCTAGCAAGGTCGTCCGCACTCCGAGCGATTCTGTCAGAATTAAATATAGAATTCGGGGTAAACGCCGGCTTTCAGAACAATGTTTGTAAACGTCTACAAATATACCTTGTGTTCGTTGTATTTGCGAACGATTAAAATAATTTCACTTCAATTGAATTTATCAGAAACGTTTTAAAGATTAATCTGTATAAAATGTGGCATATTTAATTTTTCTGTCATACTTCATATTTTTTTTGTTACCAAGACCTGCTCTCAAATGGTTGTAGGGAAACTGTTGAATTCATATTTGATAAGCTACCGTTTTGAAAGATATCTTGATGTAATGTAATAACAACTATTAGTTAATTTAACACTTTTACCAGAAGAAATAAAATTGAAGAGATTATTAATACTATATTGCGTTGGTTTAGTTTTCATTCACTAGACCTATTAATCCGGAAGAACCTTATAGAAGAAACCTTAGTAGAAGATATTACACATGTAGAAGGTTCTTACTTTACATAAACATGTTTGCGATACTTTCTTCGTAATTGCTGAAAATAATAATAATAATAAATTCCCACAACATCTCATACATCGACCAGACTCTTTGGTAAGTTGCTTAAAGTAATTGCGTTATGGATGCCAGACAACAGAGAAATCACTACATAAATATATATGTTTAACATCCAGATACAGAAAAAACACAAATATCACCATATAGTATATACCATTTGCGCTATAGAACCTGACATTGAACGATTGCAATGCAGTTTTATTATCTCTAATCGGACTAATCATGAAATAAATCTAATTTTTCACTCAGAACATATGATGTTTATTTGTGTTCATTCTTTGCTTGGCTTGGTATTTAAGAATATACTTATATTGTGATTACTGACACTACTTTTGACAGGCCCGATGGCGCAAATGGTAGTGATTCTATCTTTTGCGCCAAACGTCGTGGTTTCGATTCCAGCCTAGCCAAATATTTATATGATGATATTTATGCTTGCTCTGCGTCTGGGTGTAAAATATGTGTATTTAAGTAGTATATTTGTGATTCCTCTGTTGTCTGGCGTCGATAACACAAGTGCTTTAAGCGACTTATCACGGAGTCAGGTCAATGTATGAGATGTTGTGGATTAATTACTCGGTTGTTCAATGTCCGACGCAGGAGCTCTTTGTTCTAAGCGACTTATCTCAGAGTCAGGTCAAAGTAGGCGATGTAGCGTGCATTTATCTCAGTAAATTTTTGTAGTTCTAGTAAATTACATGCCACAGCTTTACAATGCAGCACACATGCGGATACTATTGGCACTGATCTCACTAGCGCTCGTTTACTGTCTGATGAGAGAGGTGAAGCGTACGCTGTCATTATGTTTGCACCAAATGTGTTTAGTTGTTTACTTTGTTGGCCTTTGTGCTCTCGGTTGGAGGTGAGGTGAGGATAGGTTACATTTACAACCTGGAATGATATTGGAAGTGATTTAAGATGGTATTTATGATGAATAGGGTCGTCTAATTTATAGTTGACTAGCTGACTTGAAAAAACATTAAGAATATTGTATATTGTAATAAGAATGTCGTATAGCATTAGGATAATAAATACAGTTATCCATTAACATATATTTTATTACATAAAATGTATATTTAATTAATCTTAATTATATTGAGTCATCATTAAGACAGGACAACGTCTGTCGGGTCAGCTAGTATCATGTGGTTGTTAATTATTCTTACATTTTATAATTTACTGCGCATTTTTTTATTGTTTTCTTTCTTAAACATCATCTTCTGACAATAGCAAACAACAAAAAAATTGTAAAATCGGTCTAGCTGTTCTCGCATGATGGCGTGACCAAGGGAAATAGGAAATAATTTTTAAATAAGTATATATAGTTTAGAAAATAAACTAGTACAGAAGAACGCTTACAAGATGTTTATTGGTTTCAATATCAGCCGTCAAAACCTTTCAATGGAAGTCTTCCTTTCAATACTGTATATAGTGTTTTAAGACACAAATTTATTTGTGATATCTTTCGCTGATTTATGTACACTGTTTTATAGCCGTAAATTGTACGTACTTAGCTAAATGTACTGAATAGAGGAGAATATCTTTCTGTATATTTAGCCTTATGAGAGGTGATAAACATTCCGGAATCAAAACAGTTGGTAATATTTCCACCCGAAACAGCTCGCACGACATAGTTCAAACACGAGCTGTGGCATTTACTATGCAATTCTAAGTTGAGGGCGTATCTAACAATATCAAACTCAGGTGCATTCCCACATTATTTCTTATTATTCCTTATATCAGGTGCATTCCCATAATGTCTGTATTGTATATTAGTTTTGTTGAAATATTTTAGTATTAGTACTTTCTTTATTTTTCTTTTTTTTTGCACTTTTTTTCTGCTCTGCCTGATGGTTGACTGATAGATAATGCCACTTGGCATCAATCCCGTCATATGTTCATAGATTTATATATGTGCCAAAAGTTATATAAATATATATATATATATCTGATAACGATATAATTATAATGAAGTTTCCGAGTACATCAAGTTCCACGCTAGTGAAATGTGGTTTCTATTGAAGAGGAATTTAGAAGAAGTAGGTCATTTGGATATTATCTGCTAATTGAATTATCACCAACTCACCAGCCCAATTAGTCACTAACGGGAAGTTCCTCTCGACGTTAGTTGCTGAGCCTCGAAAAATGATATAGGATTTATGTCTTCGAAGACATACAGAGTGCCTAAATAAACAAGTAACATGTCGACGTAACACGTAAATTTGGTTGCAACGGAATGAACGTGGGAGTTAACAGATTTGCAATCACTTCCGACTTGCAGAGCGATTTTGTAAGATCATAACCACACGTTTGAATTTAACTCTATTTGAGACATTACATGATGCCATGGAGGACCGGAGAAGAAGATTACGTTGACTTTTTCCTGTACAAGAAGTTATGATAGGCTACTAATGTACTGGTACCGACAAACAGCGGTTTATCCATCTCAGAATGCGCAGCTCAAATTCACATGGGGATGAATGGACAGCAGCATCCCTGCTAGGTATGTTACGCTCCGTGAGGTACCGGCAGAGTAGAATAGGATCTTCCTCTGTATAATTAGGTGTCGTAAGGGGCGTCTAAGGTACCAGAATCCAAGTGCCCATAACTGTCGCGCTTGGCAAGCGAGTTGGCAATTGCAGATCGTAGCTTTCGCGAAGGGGATGCTGCTGACAATCCCCGTTCTGTGCATTTGAGCTGCACTGTTTCAGATGGATATACCACCCACCATCTGTCAGTTCTGGTACTTTAGTCGCACCTTATGAATCTGGTAGAGTGGGAGGTACAATTCTACTCTGCCGGTACCTCATGGTAAAAAAGTGTCTTTTAATTTCTACGTATTCATAATTATTTATGTCTTATCTCCTTAGGGATAAACTTAATTGCATCTACAGGCAGACCAAAAATTTTCCATTTGATTGATTATACCTATATTGCGTCATCAATTTTAGAATGAATCGTCATTTAATAAACAAACGGTAGCAACATATTCTACATACGCTCAGTAAACAAAGACTTCATCAAAATGCTGATTAAAATTAGGGGTGCTACATTGCAGTTAAGTCAAAGAAGTCCGAAATCTTCCAACGCGTGATTCGTATGAAGGTAATAACATCGTCCGAACGCAAAACAAATTGGATCTATTTATATATCTCGGCGTGCATCACGAATTCTAATAGGTCCGTATTAAATCGGACTTTTAGGAATCTTGCACCGTCGACCCATGATTTAAATGCGAATTTTTAAATATTTCCACGAAGAGATTACAATAAATGTATAATGTATGTACTTATTATGTATGTCAGTTACACATGGAGAAAAGATGCCAAATCATTTCAAACGGTTTTTACTAGTAATCTCAGCTGTTCTAGGAATTTTGGCGGGTATTGTATGGCTAGATCGATTACCGGTTAGAAAATATTGGAAACATTTTTTTACGCAGGTGTTTAAGCCTGTGCATTTTAAATATTATTTGCGTGAAAGGGCATAATTATACATCCATCGTTTTTTTAATGTTATAATAATAACATTAGTTTACTTGATAAATAATAAGGGACATGCATTTGACAACTGAATTTTCAGACTGAACAGAGACTACAATCGAAGAAAGGGCCAGTTATGAAAAATGTTTTTCACCTAAAATTTATTAATTTATTTACATTTTATAATAATACTAAGTTATGATATTCAATATGACAGTTAATAATAAGAATATATAAATCAAAGAAGTGTAATAGACGGCTTAAGACCCTTGCAATCTCTTAAAGGAAAAATTTTATAAACGGTATGAAAAAGATAGTCTGAGGTGTACCGAACATACATAGAATTAAGTACATTCTATATATAAAATAACAAGTAGTTAAAAAAATATATATAATGCAATAGCACTAATTAAGTATAGAAATAGATATGAGACGTTAAAATGATAAGTTATATTCCTTCATTAACTTTTTAAAAATAAGCTTAGATTAAACACGCCAAATGACAAGAGCAGCTAACTGTATTGCACTGACGGAAAACCTGAACAGTCAATTATGTGCCAAAGACTGTAGTGGAATCATCCAGAATTTTCAGCATTAAGTCCTTTGATGACTCAGAGACCTTTCGTGCGTAGTCCTGTAGATTCAGGGCATGGTCGCTGTCACCCACCTCGTATAAATCTACCATCTATCGGGTCCAGTACTACAATCACCTGGACTGGAAGTGTTATTACACAGGGTTTTTAACATTCTAAGGTACCGGCGAAGCCGTGAGGTACCGTAGTACAGTAATACCTCCCCCTTTACCGGATGTCGTAAGAAGCGACTAAGATACCAGAAGCGACAGATGGCGGTATATCCATCTAAAACATGACTCAAAAGCACAAGCCGTGGATGGGCAGCTTCGTCGGGAAAGCTGCGCTTTGCGATTTTAGAACACCCTTGCCCAGCGCGGCAATTATAGACAAAATTCCTATTTTCTTGGGGGCCTAGGTCCAGCAGTGAACAGTGATGATGTTGATCAAGGTATTTCACAGCCGGTACGCCAGTCTATTTGTTTTCATGCAATACTAAATACGAGTATGTATTGTTAAAAAATAACGGTCTAATAATTAGGGTAAGCCGTCTATAATCGCTCCGTTAGATCGACACTTGTCTAGTAACGGTGGTAACTAGCGTGATATAATGCAGCCGACAGTACGAGCCCCGTCGCGGTATGCCGCGCACGTAGCGCCTCCGTTATTGGAGGCGATTGGAAACTCTTGCGCATTCGTTGGACAGTGTTGTACGATGCTATCGATGTTTCCATTTTATTATTCTGCGGTTCGTTCTCGCGGTTGTTGTGGTTGCCTAATTGATTTTGGCGAACGGCGTGAAACTTTGTAAACAGGGACTTTGGTATTAGTATGATGTTATTGGGTCAAATGTGTCTTTGTATTGTTTTTTTTATTCATTCAAATCCACATCTGAATTTACATCAAATAAGGAATAATTTACACTAATATGTATAATAAATTATGAAGAAGAAAGATTTAATTGTTTGTTTTGTTTGTGACGGTTTTACTCAAAAACTACTAGACCGTTTATAAAAAAATCACAAATAGAAAGTTGCTTTCTTACCGAGTAACGTAGGTTACGTTATAATTTCTAAATAAATAAAAGACCTATAATAAAATATGTAAACAGGATATATATTTTCGTATGTTTGTAACAAATAAACTTAGAAGTGACTAAATATCATAAATAGTAAATTACGTCATGGACAGGTAACATAGGTAACACTGTACTGTACTGTACCCCATATTGGTACCGAAAGGGGAATTACGGGACAGAAATCACGGAGCACTTCTTGTGGAGTATATTTGGGTAAATTTATTATCTATTACATCTATCAATCGAATATCTATACAAATCGTTGGTTTGAAATCATTTAAACAATCAAATGAGACAGGGTGGAGATGGGCAGCAGAATTACTTTCGATATGCTACGCTTTGATCGCCACCATATATGCTCAGTGCGACGATTGTGGGCTAAATATCCTCAGTCGTGGGGAGGCCTTTGTCCAAAATAATATATCGTTTGCATTAAAAAATAATTAACTTGTTTTTGTTATCTGGACATATATAGTATCAGTATTTGATTTACTTTATTTTACACTACACTTTCTTCGTTTATATACATCTAAGGGTACCTGGAAGAGATCGCTCTGAGCGATAAGGTCGTCAATTGTATTATAGTTTGTAAGTTTTTATTTTTCTTTATATAATATTTTTGTGTACAATTAAGAATATATTATTATTAATAATTTTTAGTGTAACTTTAATTCATATAAATTGAAACATTAAAAAATGGATACTACAATATTGATTTTGCTACGAGTATCTTTTAATGGTATTTTTTTTTTATTTATTATTTTGAGTCCATCTATACTTGAGAAAACACAATAAACTTCCCGTCTAAGTAAATGGAATCCGAATTTTTTTTTCGGATTCCATTAAATTCAACAAAATTATGTATTCTAAACTTAACAATTTACAGAATATATGTATAAAATGTATCGATACAATCTGTTGCGGTCCCAGCGCTCGTCTCTCACAAATTACAGCACAATAGGTCCTTTAGTTAGGGGGCTGAGGTCGGGGCTCCATACGTAATGGCGATTTAATAAACTCATATTAATACGTAACAAAGTACCGAAACTTAAACGGTTCATTGAAACATTCAACGATTTGATACCGTTCGTTTAATGTGGGAAGATACATTTTTTATATATTGGATGAGTAATCATGATACTTATATGAGGGCGAATTGTTGGAATTACAATAGCATTTAGTTAGTTTAGTATTGTAAAGCCGTAGGGCATAGAATAAACTCTCCCCTGTACCGGGTGTCTTAAGAGGCGACTGGGGTACCGTAGCCGACATATGCCGGTATATCCATCCGAAACAATAGAGCTGCGCTCTGCGATTGCCGATCGGCAAAATTCCCCCTTTTTTGGGGAGGCCTATGTCCAACAGTGGACCTCCTAATCATATCAGCATTAACTTTGATAATATATCATCATCAATAATGTATTGTTAAAGTTTTTGGCAACAGTTCGTCTGCTGGGTTATGTCAGAACAAAGTTGTGTATGTTCCACAGATGGATCTATTTTTAAATAAAACCATGGCATAATACCAAGCGTACAATAAAAATATTTACATATGAAAACATTGAACGGACTCCGAAATGTGTATTTAAGCACATTTAGGATACGGATATCAGATTATAGACGAGTTTTAAATATCATTCTTAAATATCCAGACACAGAACAAGCACAAATGTTCATCATATAAATATTTGTCTTCGCTGAGCATCAAACCCAGGGCCTTTGGCACCTAAGATTGGTGCACTACGAAATGCGCCATCTGGCCTGACGAATGGTTTGGACCATCAAACGTCCGATATGGCAACAGATATAACAAGTTTATTTGTAAATTACATCTCGCACATTTTTCACGTACACTTAAAATTGTATTTTTTCGTAAGAAATGATATCAGTTAATTTTATTAGTAACACAAACTAACATGAGGTACATCTCATCCAAAAGTCGTCTACATTGGCTCACGCTTACCTAACACACCGGAACACATTGCTATTTGGCGGTTCTACCGCCAAATAGCAATGTGTTCCGGTTTAAAGGGGGAGAGAGTCAGTGAAATTAGTAGGTAATATTAAAATATCCACAAATCACAAGCTTGGCAACGCGTCAGTGATATCCTTGTGATATTACAAGAGTCTACAGACTGCAATAACGTTTCCTATGACACGGACTGTACGCTTATTTGTCGAATTGTTCAAATAAAAAAATTGTTTCTATAAGGTATGTTGGCGCTTTCTTTGAAAACATATGGTTGCTTTCAATCATAGAAAAATAAAACGAAAGCTAAGGTAGTTCTACCTTTCATAAATACAGATTAATAAAATAACTAGGTCAATACAATATTCACGGAATTGCGTGTTAACTGTAAATTACAGTTGGAAGTAAATATAACATAGTGTTTATTGTTCCGATGGTCTTTGAACCCAAAAATGATGTTGCTCATAACCGTGAACATAAACATCGAACAGTATGTAGGGTGCGATTCCGCAGCACGTACGGACGGACAGAAACCATGCAGCCACCGTGGTTTACATTATAGTATGTAGTACTACATTAATATAGAGAATATTCCTTTCGTTCTCAGAACAGGCATGAGGTAAGTCCGTTATTTTCCATTTAATATCTACATCACAATGTTTTATTTGGTATTAAAAAACGTCATTTAGTTGGTTAACCCTGACATCGGAAATTGGACCTACTCTCCGATGGTCTTGATAGCGCATACGTAGAGTCCAAGGGTTTGATCCCCACTTAGAAAAAAACATATAATGTTATTCATGTTTCATATGTACTGTTAATAGAAAGTATTTAAGAATTTTATTTATTATTCCGTTATTGTGTGTAGATCTATTTGAAAAAGGAACATATAATTGACTTTGTTTTGTTACGTAACTAATCCAAAACCATAGTCAATTCCATGAAGATGTCAGATTAATGAACAGGTAAATGTATGAGATGTTGTGTGAAACTAAAAAAGACCTATTTAGTTGACTATGGTTTTGTTACGTAACTAGTAGAAAACCATAAACAAATGTTTTTTTTAGATTTACACTGTCATACACACGCTTTAATAATTTTGGCTGCATTCTTTTATATACTTGTAATTAGGCATTACATTGCTGTACCTACGCTTTGGTTATATTTATAATATTCAGTAACCTATACGTTGATTTATTGACCGAACATATTTATAGACATAGTCTATGCTTATGGTTAGCTAATAAAGAAGGAAGTTGAATAGACAACAATATACTGCCGATTATAAAAAACACAGCTAGGTATTTATAGTCAAACACTAGTAAGTGTAATAAAATTATATACCTTTATAATTTGACGGAGTTATAAACAGGAGGATGTTTTTATTCTTCTATGTTTTATGATTGCATGCGATGTCCAAGAAATAATGCTAGCTCAATGCCAATGTCAGAACTATCATTTAAAACACAAAATCTATACTATAATATTATAAAGCTGAAAAGGTTTATTTTTTTGATTAAACGCGCTCATCTTAATAAGCGCTAATTCGATTTTAAAGATTCTTTCAGTGTTGGATTGTCCATATCGAGGAAGGTTAAAGCACATCGTTTACGGACGCCAGACAACAGAGGAATCACAAATATACTACTTAAATACATATATTTAAAACACAGATACAGAAAAAACAAATATAATTATATAAGTATTTGCTCTGGGTGGGAATTCAACACACGACCCCTGGCACACAAGATAGGATCACTACCATCAGCGCCATCGGCCCCGTTTCATCAAAATAAATGATACTAAATTTGCTCTACAACTTAACACGGGTAAGACCGCGCGTCGCTGCTAGTTATGTTATATCGTGAAAGACGCGCGTAAACAATATACAGGCAGCACAACAATATACATATTTATATAGATGTATTTATGAGTATTAATAGACAGTAAAAGGGTTGCACTTGAAAACGAAGTGGTGCTTTTTATGTAACGACACATGTGCTATTTATAGAACAATATTAAGTCGGGGCCATGTTGTTTCAGGAGAACTTAAAAGTGAACAAATAATATTCAGCTTGATTTATGGTATATTTACACAAATACATTAAAGTGTAATAACATTATTACACTTTAATGTATTAATATTGTAAAGGGTAAGTAATTATGACTGACTGTTACCTTATCACGCTTAATACTGATTTATGTGAACTATCCCATACATACATTATCATCGTCATCATCACCAGCCGTTGGGTCACCACTGTTATGTAGGCCTTGCTAATACAATGTAATATACCATTAATTCCCACACGCAAGTGTGGTGGGAATCGCATGGCGTGGCTTCGCGACGCTGTTTCGTACCGCCATCTGTCGGGTGTGATTTCTCAGTCACCTTTTACGACACCTAGTACAAAAGGAGGTACTGTTCTACTCTGACATTATGACTTCCAAAAATTGTCTATTATAAAGTAATGGAAATGGAGATGGAAACATTTATCAAACTTTAACTTTTTATGAACTTAATAGTATAAAACTAAATAAAATTGATTCTGAAGATCTAATCAGTTTTAATGTACCCAATTTTTAATTTACATAAGGTGATGAAGATAAAAAAGATTGTCTGCTTTGGTACCTCACTCTGACATATATCTACCGCCAAATAGCAGTATTCGCCTTGCTATGTTCTGGTTTGAAGGGTGAAATTGGCTGTGAAATTACTGGAGAATGTGACGTGATATCTTCAAATCACAAGATAGGCAGCGCGTCAGTGATATCTATGACTATAAGTACATGCAGTGACGCGTACTATCGAGCGGTCAGCATGTTTCTTGGTCGTCCTGGTCTTATAATAAAAATACCCAAATTTTATTAGAATTAAAAAGTATTACGTTGGACGAAAATTGGTGAACACGGGACCTTACACATTCCTTTCCTTTCCAATAATTGTAATTCTGATGTGATCTTCTTACACTGGCATAAGTATATTTGCTAGTATTAGAAGTAACTTTTAATTCAGAGAAATAATAATAAGAACGGCAGACTAGATTAGTACCTCCCCCTGTAATAGGTGTCGCTAGAGGCGACTAAGGTACCAGAACCGACAGATGGCAGTATACCCATTCAAAATGGGGATGGGTAGTAGCATCCCAGTTACGAAAACTGCGCTCTACGATTGCCAACACGCTTGCACGCACAGTTATGTGAAAAATTCTCCATTTCTTGAGGAGGCTTATGTTCAGTGGACTTCCAATGGCTGATATGTAGAATAATAAGTAGACCACATGAAATATCAATACCAAGGTTTACAAAAATTTACGTCACAGAGGGAAACTGTGAGACACCACCCAAACAAACTATGATTAAACGAGCATATTGTTCATTGGACAGGAACAAGTGGCCGCCGTGTTTCCCGCCGGCCGGTACCCACCGTGGCTCCAGTGTTTGTATTAATACGCGCCATCGGACCGCTAACTACGACTGAATGACAAATTACGAGTTTGCATGAAACATTGCCAGTTGGCGGCCTACCAGGTCATCTTTACCTAATATTACCCACACGTTTTAAGCCGAGTGCCCTTTACAATCGTGAATTACATCATGTTTTGGGAGCCTTTAGATTTATTTGGAATAATGAGACCGTGGGGTACCGTCAGGGTAGAAAAATACCTCTGCTGTATCGAAACCGACAGATGGTGGTGTATCCCTCCGAAGCAGCGTAGCTCAAAAGTAAGAGAGTGGGAATGGCCTGTAGCATTCCAATTGCGAAACTACGGTCTGCAATTGCTAACATGTCTTCCCAAAATTCCTCCTTAGTATGGGAGGCTTATGATATAATGATAGTACAATAGGCAGGTGTGGTGATAATTGCAGAGCATAACTGCACGATTAAGTTGTTGATTTAGTGCCTCAATTGCCGTTTACAAATACAAAACCTAATATTCCTTGGTTATTAAATTGGAGACACGAAGTTTCATATAATGACTATTATCCAGTTGTGGTTATTGCAGCAACATTCGAGGGAAAACAATTTTAGAAAAATAATTTGTCATAGAAAGAAAACAGGGTTAATCCGATGAATAAATTTAACTTTTACATTCCAAGTCTAATACAGAGCCGGTGGAGACTTACTATACTTTACTTACGATACTTTTTGTCTATCTATATGGGCAAAAAAGTATCGTAAGTCGCCTCTCGGTGACCGCGGTAATTTGATATCTGAAGTCTCAAATTACCGGGTACGGGGTAGGGTACGGGGTAAAACCTGAAAAAACTAAAATTAACGTAACTAGACGCAATAACGGACAGAAAGAACTTTAGTCTGCTTGGAGCGCTCGACAATGACATACGTATGTACGTCGATCCGTGCAATAGAAGACCGCAAACCATATGCGTTGTGGACAAGACCTCGTTGTAAATATTTTACACGATTAAGAGATTCTCGTCCTATGGCGACAAAAGTCCTTCGTGTGCGTGGAGTGGCTTTTGAAGACAACTCTTATCCTGCTTACTTTTTAATTGGCAGCTTTGGCGTTCTGAATTAAGTTATACTGGCTGGTAATATAACTGGTTCAAACTGGTTTCTACTTAACCTTGAATAATGCAAAGATTTAAACACTGTTTATTTCATTATTATTTTCTAACTAACACTGAAAAGTAAAAGCAAATGACAAATAGTGCGCACGCGCAATGCGCCGCTGCCAGTTGGCTCGCGCCCAGGGATGCCCTTAGGTCGCACGCTCGATTAGCGAGAGAGTTTCCCGGTTTATTAATAAGTGCTATATGTAGATGGTCCGTGGTCAGTCTGTCCGTCCATCCATCATTATACATATATATGGAGTATACATATAGGTTAAATTACATAAGTAATAGTCTTACTAGATGATTTTTTTTTATTATTTTTGTATTTTTACTTATTTATATTGATAGGGGAAAACACAAACTTTTGGCCAATCGTTGAACTTATAACGAGAATTTTCTACATATCTAGCAGATATGTTTAAAACTAGATGCCTAAAAAAACATTTTCTGTTCCCTAATATCGATTAATTATAATAGTGCGGGCTAGAAACATTTCTTTTTAAATTACTTAGAATGCAACGCCCGTGTCTTCGAAAACACACGACAACCTAAAGATATTTAATAATATTACCCAGTAATTAGCTATCGCTTAACCCTTCCAATTGAAAACAGTAATGCGAGCACTGCTGTTTGCCGGAAGAATAAAATAAATGAGAGACCTTACAAAGGTCATTTGCTTAGCAGAGGTACCGATGGAGGATGTGCTCTAAAGTTTACTTATTATTTTTCTCAACTCACAATTTCTAACTATCACGTTCCAAATCGGATAACTTTATAATGATAATAGTAATAAACATCTGTTGTATTATTATTTTCTTTTTTTATATTTTCTCAAAATAACCGTGTTCGCTCTAATATTCAAAGTTATATCTTTTTTATTTAGATTTGTTTTTATTTATAATATCTGAACTAGGTTAGGTTAGCAAGAAACGAAGCGGCAAGCACGTTAGGTTGACATAAAAAAATGTCAGAAGGGAATTAACAGCATTTCTCACATAATATACATCATTTTATATTTGTCCAAGAATTATCACCCAGATCACCAGTAGTGATGACATTGGGTAACAGTTTCTAATCTTTTTTTATAAACAAGCAGACAGCGTGATAGAAAGCGTGACTGCAGCCTTTACACGCTCTTATAGCACAAGGATATCACTACCGAGCTACCTTAAGACTTCTTCTTCCTTAAGACCTTCTACCTTAAGACTTCTTTCTTTATTTCATATTACCCAGTATTTTACAGCCTCTCATTGCCCTTCAATCTGGAACACAGAAATGCAAATAGCAGTATTTGGCGGTAGAAATAGGTGAGAGTAAGGTACCAATACCGACGACCTTTGTATGGTGGTTACCTAATTCTTTCTGAATATGAGTCAAAACAATATGAAGACAATCAGTAGGACTTGAAAGATATTTACATTAGGGATATTATTTATTACAGTTATCGGAAATTTAAGTGTCATTAATATAAAATATGTAGACTATAAAATTTATATATTTAGGAATAAACATATGTGATCATCCGAATTACGAATCGTTGAAAAGAACAATTTCGGGTCAAAACTTTAGGTGAGTCAATATGGATCTTATCGATTATTTTCCTTTTTTAGCAGACTTGTAAAGTATTTCTAATTCAAAACCTTGAAGTGTGGAGTCTTAAGCTATCTGTTTTTTTTTAACTTTCCTTTTACTTGAGGTACTTAATGAATGCTAACAAAATTCTATTTTAACATATGCACAAGTGGTTGAGATGATGCATGTTAGAGCTAAGGTGGCTGAGGTAATCGTTTATCCATAAATAGCACAAGAGTGTGCCTGGACCACCGTAGGTGTATGGGGTTTGTTATAAGTGCAAACACATCTAGCTTTTATTACATTTTTCTACTAATTACAGAGAGATTTGGAGTTACGTACAGAAAAATCACTCCATTCAGCCTGCCTTCAATATTATACATAATCATCTCCGTTATTACGCATCATCATCATGCTCAAGTCCCTATTACCAGTGCCCGAACCGACAGATGACGGCAACTCGTCAAAAACAGCGTAGCTCAAATGCACAGGGCGGGTATAGGCAGTAGCATCCCCATTGTGAAAGTTACCTTCTGTAATTGCCAACACGCTTGCTCAACGTGCCAACTTTGAGCAAAATCTCCTTGTCTTGGGAAGGTTATTGTCCAACATGGACTTCAAACGGCTAAAATGATTAAGGAGTCATAGGACCCACGCCAGTTTTAGGCAAAATTCCCCTTCTTTTTGGAAGGCATATGTCCAAAAGTGAAATTTCAATATCTCATATGATAAAAGCCATAAAAGTAGAGATGTATATCCTCTGTACCAAGAATTGTGAGAGGTGACTGAGGTACTGGAGCCGACAAATGGCGGCATAACAAAACAGCGTAGCTCAATTGAAGTGTAGCTTAAACACACATGGCGGGGATGTGCAACAGCATCCCTGACGCAAAGTTAAACTTAGCAATTGCTACTAAGTTTTTTTATTTTCTTTGTTTAACGTTTTGGTTAACCTTGCCAGTTCTCGACTATCGATTTTCTTTTGATCCTAAAATACTTTCCTTGCTTTCTCCACATTTACTATATCTTTATACACGTGCGTTAATTAAGAATTTGCCGCGAGACTTTTGTCACTTAATTAACATTAAAAATCACTAGTGCAAGATTCGGACCCGACAGACAGACACCCATGCAACCCTGCATAGTTCAAATAAAAAAGAAAGGGGTTGGGCAGTAAGTAGCATTGCTGTTGCGAAGCTAAGCTCTGTAATTGAAACGTCGCACACCCAGCGCCGTTACTATGAGCGAAAATCTTCCACAGCTGGCAGAAATTTAGGTCCAATAATAGATATCCTATGAAAATTAAATGTCTTAAAATATGAAGGCAAAATTACTATAACAAAATAATGTAAGAATAATGATTAAAAATGTTTAGTTTAAGAAATCTGTAAAACTCGCTTTTAAAACATCTCAAATTTCAAGAAAATTAAAATAATTATTTATAGAAAATATTCGTAGTATTCTGAAAAATTCGCAGGTTGATTGGTCTCCGAAAAATATGGCAAAACGCTTTGTTCAGAACAGTAGTATACTACAGTACTATATAATAGTAGTAGTATTTTTTGATAATCTCTATATACACTTTGTTAAAGTATTTTTTACATTTTAGGTAAATGTACTTAAAAGGCATTTTTTTTGGTTTTCTTTAAGTATATTTTATTTTTCACTATTTAGATTAATTTAAATTTATCTGGAAATAAGGTAGACGGTACGCATGCGCAGGTTGCGTGGTCTCACTTGCTCTTACACATAGGAATTTCTTTCTTCAAGAGGATCTTTATCAGGAGAATGAGATAATCATATCGAAATATTGTATTGTCACCGATCCGTGTTATGTGTACAAAGTTTTAAATAAAACCGTCCGTCTAAAGTGGGTTAAATCTACTTCGAATGAGTCAGTTACAAACATACACACAACTGAAGCTAATATGAAACGTGTAAAAAGGTTCCCCGCTTCTGCACAAGCTAGTTAGTTACTTCGGCGTCCGCGGCGTTGCGCGGGCGCCGCTGCCGGAAGTTTGTGCGCACGTGCGCCCGCGCAGGATGTTTTCGACTTCGACAATGGCCGCCGTTAAACGCCTCCGATTGTTTCACTATTTGGCGGGCTTTGGCTTGGTGTGAAAGCTCGCGATTTATTGTTATACTCGTCGCGTAACGCGGTGCCCGCTGCTTAAGTAAAACAGAAACTCTTCGTTTCTCTGCTTTAATCTCGTTTTTGCGTAGCTATTTCTATAATTTTTGACTCGATTCGTATTTTTCAGAAAAATTGTATATTTCAGAAATACAATATATATATTTATTATATTTTCCTCAATAATGTTAGTAAAAAGCTTCGTGCAAATGTACTAAACAAAAAACATCTTTTATATAAGAATATTTTTTACTTAATCACAATAATACCTTTACCTACCTACATGATATGTATCCCACCTGAATGCCATAAATTACTTAAAAAATTTAATACAGTCAGCCAGTTAAACGAATACTGAGGCATGTTTGTTAACCCAACTAATGTGTCTGGGTGTTAACACACTGAGCTTGTTATCGCCATCGTCGAGTGCCAACTTCTAATAGTCACGTCGTAGTCACAATGCTAAAACAATTAGCTGATGGATTCACAAAAAACTATAAGTCGGTGGTCTCATAATATAGCCATAAAGACGCCGGTGGTTGACGTCAACGTCTCGTACAGTTCTTGTAACCCCTAAGGGGGTTTGCAGGAAGGAGCCTTGCAGTACTAGCAGTGCTTAAGCCCTAAGAGACGTCATAATTAAGTGACCTGGTCTTTCCGTCAGCATTAGGTTTAACCATAGACACCTACGAGATATTTATTATCCTATTAAGTAAAATAAATCAACTTGTCTCAGTCCCGCCTGAAAGCTGAGACTAATTTTCTTCTAGTTCTAGGAATATATTAATTAATTTATTTATTAACATAATTGTACAGGTTATATAATTACACAATTATGAAATTGTAACAAAAATTTAATTATTCTACATCAAGCTTAATTATTAAAGATTTGACGTTGTCGACAAATACGTCATAGTCAGGGTGAGACATAAGAAGTGCGTTAAGTGCCTGCTGCATGCAGCATAATGGTGATTGCGCACGCGCTACAGTACGGCATGGCAGAGGCGCAAACAGCCGATGTCTTCTTCCGGATCAAATGCGCAGATGGTTTCAGGCTCAAAGATGCGTGACAATTGCTTTACTCATTCAGGCGAGTCCACATCTCCACGCAATATTGCTATAGCGGTTGACAGGTCTGCACGAGCCCTCCTGGTTACCATATAATATAACTCATCCCCAACATATCCAGCAAGAACATAGTTGGATATATATTTTTCCTATGCATAAAACCTTTAACGTAAATACGATATTATTTGCCATACCCTTTGACAAATAATACCGTATTTATACCGGGGAAGTAGAATTGTACATCTCTCTATACCAGGTGTAGTAAGAGACGACCAAGGTACCGTAACAGATAGGTGGCGGTATATCCATTCGGAACAGCAGCATAAATACGGGATGGTAATAGGTAGTAGCATTCCCGTCAGAAAGCTTCTTTCTTGGGGAGGCCTATGTCCTAAAGTGGAAGTCTAGATATCCATGAAGGACTTTTATTTGAGTGAAGAGCAAACATGTTTTGAGGATGCAGGATGCGCACGTATTTGGCCAGCAAAAACGGTGTAGTGATTTAAAACTTGAAGGTTTGATAGTGTGCTGACAGTCTGAGTATTGGAGTACATTCTGTTATATCATCGAGCAAGAAAATTAGGATCAGCCATATGCAATGTTTACAAGCTACGGGTAACCGTCGCGCGCGCCATCTGTGTGTCTCGCGTGCTTTGTTTGTTTTCGTTGCGTTGATTTGTATGTACTCGCCGAAGGTGTGTTTTAGTTGCACTGAAAATAACTTTAGGGCCTATTTTATCACCGTTTTTGTCACTGTCTAGTTGTGAAACTATTTATATATGCTATAAAACATACAACTGAAGTTTCATTTTGATATCTGTACTATGTTGCGAAAATAAATGAGATAAGACAAATTTTATAGTTTTGATGCATTTCCTAATTATCCAATAATTAATAAGTACTATTGGGTAATTACCTAACTTACGTAACACAATCTTTAAGCGACATAAAGCTTTTGTTTTACGTACCGAGTCAGGTATGAGATATTGGGTAAATTTTTACCTTGACACAATACTTGGCTGTAGAAAGAAATCCTCATAGGTACGGTTATTTTAATAATATTAAATTCATAGGCATCCCTAAGAACGGGAAATTTTGTCCATAATTGCCACAAAATCGCAGACCGTAGCTTTAGCTGTTGCCCACCCCGGCCTGTACATTTTAGTTACTGTTTCGAATGGATATACCGACATCTATCGATTTTGGTACCTCAGTCGCCTCTTACGACACCTGGTACAGAGAGAGGTACTATTCTACTGTGCCGGTGCAACATAGCAAATTAAATTTCATCGTCATCATCATACCAACCAATGAATATCAAATGCTGGACATAGGCCTCCCCCAGAAAGAGGGAATTTTGCCCATAATTGCCGCGCTGGGAAAGCGTGTTTGTCAATCGCAGAGCGCACCTTTCGCGACGGGGATGCTGCTGCCCATCCCCGCCCTGTGCATTTGAGCTGCATTGTCTCGAATAGGTATACCGCCATCTGTCGGTTCTGTTACCTTAGTCGCCTTTCACGACACCTGATACAGAGGGAGGTACTATTCTACTCAGTCGGTACCTATCGGCAAATAAATTTAAATTGCGTTAGTTTGGAATCTAATAGCTACAAATACCTTCGAATAATCCGGAGCTTTTGTGGTAGCTTTAAATATAATTAATGATTTATTTATAGGCAGCCTTATAAAGCACCCCATACAATTATCAAATAAATCTCACCACATGGCGACGTTGAAAGGTGTATTTTTAGTCGATAATAAAATAAAAAATGGAGCGTCACGTGATGTATCCATCTTGGAAGGTGGCAACCCTTCATTGATATACGATGGCACGTGGTATAGGTAGGGCTGCCTCTCGGTAAATGGGAGTAGAATTAGTTTAAAAAAACAATTAAATCGACTTGTCAGCTTCATTGCTAGTAAGTTTTCTCTAATTGATAGGAAATACATGTATTTCGTACGTTATATAATCGGTCTAATCGAATGATGTTCTATTTGACATACATACATTCGTTGCAGTCAATATCTATGAAATGGATTTTCACATAATTGACGAGAATTGAATAGGGATGGGTGGGATTATGATGGCAATTGCCCATTTTTCCGACATATATGTAATAATAACCAATACTTTCTACTAATATTATATAGGCAAGATTGTTATGGATGAAATAAACCACAGAGATAGTCGATAGTATGTATTATAATATAGGCTACTTTTCACATATTAAACATGTTGCTGATAGATAAAAATTTGCACGATTTTTCAAATACCAGAAGAACAAAAGAGCCTGAGTATCTTTGGAGGATGAGATATAAAGTAAAGACCTCACGAACAAAGCTGCGGACAAAATGCAAGTCTCTTATCGCTGCGTGAACACAAATAGTAGAAATATTACAAACATGGTGAACATTCCCAAAACTTAAGTTATGAACCAAGTCAAAGGTCCGAAAGCTTAAACTTATACAAAACAAGCCGCAACCGTTAACACTCCCGTTTATTTCTCAAAATTCATTTACATCAATTACTTCTGTACAATCCATACACTAGATAAATAAATCAGACAGTCCCTGAACCGCCTTCAGAGATCGTCTGCATTAGTATCTCTCCCCAAATAGCAGATTTCACATCACTGTGTTCCGGTTTAATGGGGAGAGAGGCAGTGAAATTACTGGGTAATGTGGCATGATATCTTTAACACTCACGTTCGGCAACGCACTAGTGATATTACGAGTGTTGTCGACCTGGTCTAATAAAAAAAACACGAGGTAACTTTAAAGTTCGTATAATAATTGTTGTAATTTTATAGGTAGAATAAAATACAATATACTCATTAATTTTGTTATTAGTACAGACCAGAATTGAGAAGTAGGTTGGGGATTCAGTATTTATTAATTTATAGCGTTGATGACCAAATCTCTTTTAATCAATATAAAGTACAAAATAACACTAAAACAACTGTACTGTTGGTCATTAGACCATCATTTAAGTCTTAATGACTGTGTTAGCGTTTGTTTTTAGAATTACTTTACTGACATGATAGACCAATAAATAAACCTATATTTAATTAAAGTTTAATTACATTTTAACTGTCTTTATCGGTTAGTTTTCTCTTTTATTATTTGTGAATGAGAAAACTAACCGATTCGTCTTAAAACAAATGTTGCATAAACTGTATTTTAAGGCAATAAAAATGTAATTTAGGTAGTTTTATTAAATGAAGGTTAGTTATTTGAGCAACGTTGTTTCGTATGGATATACCGCTATCTATCTGTTTTCGTACTTTATTTGCCTCTTACGACACCTGGTACAGAGGGATGTATTATTCTACTCTGCCGGTACCTCACTGCACTCCTGCATCAATCTATTAAGGATTGCAAACGTCTTTTAACGTTAGTGTTCTTTAATATATATATATGTGATAAAACTCATAAATTTGCTAATATCGTGTAGCCCTAGACAGGGTTTGTCTACCGCTGTTCCTTAGTCTGCGTGAACAGCCATAACTGTGTTGTTTCATATTTATCGTTCCCAGTAAACGCGCCGCGATCGTTTCTTAAAAAATAATTTGTTTTCTATTTCGGGGAAGTTGTTTCTTTTACTTTCTAGAACTCGCGTGTATTAATCCATTTATAGAGGAAACTATTATATAGGTATATAGTAGGTGCCTATAAGAACAGGCTAGACCTAGTTTAGGTACCTAAGTATCAAAATGTATTTTAGTTTAAGTTACCTTTTGTTGTTGAATAAAGTTATTATAATTATTATAAAAGGATCGGCAATATTTTACATTTATATTATGTGCAATGTACAACTGATTACAACCCTCTGTGTTAATTAAATTGGTGCAACTAGATACGTAGAATTTTAGTGTTTGAGTGCAAATACAGACGAAGAAGGCGTTGATCTTTTTAGATTTTTTAATGAGACTATTGAGGTACCGGTACCAGCGGAGTAGCATAGTACCTCCCCCTGTAGCAGATGTCGCGGTATATCCATCCGAAATAGTGAAGCACAAATGCACGGAGCAGGCAGTAGCAAACCAGTCACGAAAGCTGCGCTCTGCGATTGCCATCTCGCTTGCCCAGCGCGGCAATTAAATTCCTCTTTTATTGGGGAGGCCTATGTCCAGGAGTGGACCTTCAATGGTTGATGATGATGTAATTCAACTTGCTCTCGATAGTCATATCCAATGAATGAATCAGGTCGCCAGCACATGTTGGTATGTAACAAATACCTACATGTCGATGCGCCATCTGAAACATACCTGCCATAAAGAAATTCATCGAGCATTATTATAAGCTTGAATACTTTCAGAGCAACATGATCCAGGAATATTTATAAAGGAACCCTTCCACTGCGAGAAAGCCTGTTGGTGCAGACTTGTTTATTCTACGTGTTATTATACACAAGCCAATGACCTCTGTTCTTAATTTATCTTTATGAATCCATTTCATGCAGAAAAATCTACCGAACTTTTCTTCTTTAATTTAAATTGGATTAAAAAAGTTTTATGGGTCTCTACAGCGTGCTGTTTACTTTATCTGAGATATTTTAAATGTTATAAGCTGTCATTAAGTAAGGATGTTCATTGCGAGTGAATGTCACCTACATAAGGTCTATTAAGATTTTGTCACTCTATGAAATGATTGCAGCAAGGTAAGGAAAATGTCAAACAAATTAATTAGTTGCAGTAATATCATAGAACGCGTTAATTTTTGAAATACCATCCAGAAGTTTGCCTTAAAAAAGAACCTTTAAATATTTACGCAGGTACGGATTAAATTTGTTACTATTGTTGAAAAAACAATTGGCATTGGACTTCTTTTTAATCAAATCTTAATTCTGATTCATATTTTTATCAACAGCTATGACTAATCGTGACACTTGTCAATTTTCATCAAGCTTTCAGTAATAATTCGCATCAAACAGATAAAGATCTTGAGTCAACAGTGTAAAGTTAAAAATTCATTATTGTCGCACCCCGTAAAGGTTTTATGGTCATCCTTGACAAAAATACATTTGCCTTCATAAAATAATTCTTTAACGCGTTGTAGGTACACCTTACCGGCATCAGCAAGCCAGCGTGCATCGCTATAGGAGGTTGTGAAATTGTAAACTATAAATCTATCTTGGCAGAGTATTAAAGGGAATGCATTTTGACGTTTATGAGTTTTTACGCACTCTGTATTTCAGAAATTACTGCCTCGCAGCGAACGCATTGCGTTTCGAATTTTATTGACTGCGTATATGTAGGGTTTATTTTTGGTCCGGCCGCAGATGTTGGGCGGTTTTTCAAGGAACTTCACAAAATATTTTGTAATAATTGCAATGATATAATCATTTTCACAGAGGTCAAACAGAACAATAATAATTGTTTACTAAATTTCGCTTGACAGATTTTGTTCATGGTGTAATAAATGAATGAATACTGACAATTGTATTTTTTTTTGGTTTAGTACCGAATTGTCGAGACGATTTATATATGATTGTAACTCATATTCACTTGTGAAGTTAATCCGAGAGAGCGTTGTCACCTTAATGTATTTTATGACGTGTTTTGAAACACATCATAATTCCTTGGCCTATTTTTCATAATTATGATTTGTGGTATTATGCTATTTTCGATTTCTTTCGCTCAACTACCTAAAAATACAGCAAGTTGTTATTATTTTAATGAACGTGGTGCATATATCTTTATGTGTTGACGTCAATTATGTTTGTTGGATGCGTTTTAAGGATTAATTTGTTTGTTTCAGAAACTAATGGATCCAAACAAGAGCATTTGAGACTGTCAGTGTGCGGTCAAGATGGCGCGGCTCGCCTTTGGATTTTGGCGCGAAATGTCAGTCGCTGTCACTTTGGCGCTGCTGGCAATGGCATACGTCTGTTCAGCCAGGGACATTGTTGTAGGTGAGTTCTAATTGAACATACATTGTTTATAGATGTCAATGTTAATTTATAAACCGCTGTAAATCTGATTTCTTGTTAACACAACGTAATTGTTATTCCTGGCAAGCTGCCTAATCGTTATTTAGGGTTTTCACGCCAGTAAAATATGATTTACTTATAATAAATTTGTTAAAAGCTAGCCTTGTTTTAGTCTCAATGTGGAAAAATATACATAAATAAGTTAGTATTATTAAAATTTCATTATGACCATATAATATTTTGAATTTGAGTTTTTTTATGATTTGTATTTCTTTTAATTATGAAAGAATGACAGGAAAACATATCTTATTAGTATTTTGTTCGTGTCTGATAGTATTTTATTTTAGGATCTAATGCCGATATTAGTCAAAAACAAACAATGGGCCAAAAAACTGCATGTCTTGAATTTATATAGATGTTAACCAAAAAATGTTAAATTATGTATTCAAAAAACATTGACATTAACGAAAATCCACGATTCAATGCGAGTAATTTGAAATTTTAATCTGGAATCAGTGACCGCATACAAATTAGACAATGAATTCGGTGAGCTTGTGATTTTGGCAATCGGAAATGATTTCTTTTGCTTATTCATTTGTTGTAAAAGATTGCGCCACAGTTTAATATTAAAAGGCTGATTTATCGATTAAAAGTATTTTTTCTACTGATCTGACAACCATAGAAGTTTAATTGTAATTGGATACCTAATGTTTAATAGATAGATAGATGGAGAAAATAAGAAAAGATGCACATACTTTTTTTTCCGGTTGAATGAACCCTTTATTCCATTCTGAATTAAAGTGTAAAATATCATCAAATTAACGCTCGAAATAAAAACGCCGCCGGATAACATTATTACTTCACGGCGACAAATCGATTGGTGGTGCAACCCTCTCATTTGGTCCTCATTACTGGCCGGATGCCTGGCAGTAGACAATTATTACAATGACCAGTATTGCAAGACCTCTCATCTTTCTTTCAAAATATCGGATAAGCCGATTTCACAACGCGCAGGCGAGACTCACGGGTCAGCGTAGGATGGCGTCGCATGCTATTAAATTTGACATCCTGGTAACTCCTGTTGTCCTGGTACCTAAGAGTTAATCCACTTTATTAGATTAAGGGATGCGGTCAATTAAGATTTATAAATTTAACTGACAATTTTGTTAGCAATAAATGTTAATATTCAGTTCAAAGTAATTATTTTCAGTTCTATATTTGTTAATAAAATATCTGTTTTCGATTTATTTAAACAGTTTTGTTAGTTACACAAACAAATACCTTTACAATGTTCTTGATAAAAAAGACATTTATCGACGCCAACATTTGCGCAGATGACATCTGTGAAATGTTAATAATGTTCGCAACAAACGGTCCTAAACAAACAAACTTGAGTTTGAGAGCTCTCGATAAGAAAATTTATGGCTTATCTAGAAGAGATAAAATTTTAGATGCAAATATTTTATAAGTCTATACTTTTTATGTTTTCAAGATAAAGATATAAGTGGTAGAAAAAACAGTGTTGTCTTTGTTAACGTTTATTTCTATCCTCGGTTTCAGCTCATTGACTTTCGACTTTCATTGACTTTATAACTCAATGCCATTATAGAAATAGATTAAATTAAAGCGTAGCTATGACAATATCGACTAATCACACTTGAAGTATAATTGCATTTATCAATCACCTTTGAGGAAGTCGACAAAAAATTAATTCTTATTATAGTAACAAATATACAATGCGTGTAATGTTAAGTATCAGTAATCTAGCAAACTAGCGACAACTTAAACACAATGCAGCAGTTTGGGCATTGGTGTTCGACAGAAGGAATAGGTGAGTGTGCGGAACCAGCCAGGTTACCATTATAAACGCAGCAGTGCTGTGTGTCCTGATTCTGGAGATTTATTTTAATTAACTAGTAAATTCCTAGTTTATTTTGAGAATTCACTAGTTAATTTAATATTTATACAATTCTCAATTTGATGTTGAAGACCTTGCTTGGTGACTAATTGAATAATTTGAGAGTGTTAAGTTTGGTACAGGTAATTGTGTTTATTTGTTGCTTCGGTATATTTCACACCTTGTCACTTATTAATACTTTATAGATATATGTCAACAAAACAAAAAAAAACATGCGTATTTTCGAAGTCAATCATCTTTTGCAATCTAGATTTTATCCCACGTTAAAATCAGAAACGATTATAGAATACCAATAGCAGCGGAAGTCGGCGGCTTTATTCAGCGCTGCAGCGAACAGCGGCGGACGCTTCGCATCCTGACCGCGCGCGCGTCCGAGGAATGCGCGGGAGATTCGTGATCGCTTAGAGGAACTATTTGATGTATACACTTTTTCTGTTGCTAATTAGACCTAAAAAAATAATCCTTAATACGCAATTATTGCTAAGTTTTTGACTTTCTGGATTTATGTAGTTGTGGTATGTGACGATTTATACCATTTCTGAGCGTGAATTTCAAATCATATTTATCTATTTGCTTGATTATAGCCGATGATTAGATGTTGAAACCTATCTATAAACTGTTAATAGCTCAATTATTAAAATATAAATGCAGAGTTAGAAAAATGGTGCGAATTTTTCAATTGTAACAAAAAGTTAAGTTTTGTGAATCAGTAAATATCTAGAAAAAAATATCATATCATATTTCGTTAAGGGGAAATAAATTTAAAAAAATTATTTTCGTTGTTGCTTAATTAATAGTGCTCAAAAAAACTGAACGCATTGTGAAATATTTTTTTAAACTACATATTGATAGAAAACCATTAAGATCACAAACAAATATAATTAAGAACAAATTCATATTAAAACGGCAGTTAAACGCGCATGCACATACAATTAATTACTAGTCTAGGGATACTAAATGATTTGCATGCGAGCCACAGACAATAGCTTTCACTGCTCACGATTTTTGCTGCATCCGTGGATATACACTTGTAAGTCTTTTGTCTTTGGTTAACAATAGAAAAAAATGTGTTCAGAAAATATAAAACGAAACGATGCGAAAATCTAAAAAGATTAGTTTTTTTATGTAAAAACAAACTATTTGTGTTGTTTGTTTTTTAGACCCTGATATATTTATTGAAAAAACGCTTGACCATCCCAAGTTTGATGCGTTCTTTGTTTTGTTTTTTAACAATCTCTATAATATGTCTGCCAACACTGTACTTTTTAGGCATAATATCAGCTTTGATACCGTCGTAGTGTTTTAATCAATTCAACTTGGATGCCAATTACGCTAATTTAATACAGTCTCAGTAAGCAACACAAAATAATTACAAGTTGCATCAATAAATTACAATAAAACTAGTGCTTATCTATTTACATGATACTTGAATATACATACAAAGCACACAATCCCCTATAGTGGACGCAGCACACGTACAGTGAAAAATAAATGCATTACAATCTCGTAAACGTCGTCGTATCAACAAATTTTATGGCCAATGTCAATCTACAGATAGTTACCCTACCGCAGTTGATTGCCCATTGAGAAATGGAGATAATGAAGAAGAAGCAGCACAAAGCCCACTAAATCCAAAACAAACTGATGCCATTGGTCCGACAGTTAAAAGTCACGAAGTGGTGATCCAAAGTGGATGTGGTGCTTAAAGTGTCGTAAATTTTTTACGGTTACAATGTAATAAATAGATTTTGCTTTATATCAGTTATACTATAAAATGTTGCAGACACAACAGAAGAAAATAGATTGAGTTCGGGCCAGTGAGACAAACATTCACATAATGTTACCAAATCATTTTGCTATTTTAATTATTTAGCATCCAATTTCAACGTATTGAAAATTAGGATGTATGAAACTGCAACAAAGTTGTCTCTGAAATTGTTCTAGGAGACAAAAAATTGTTGAATTGATTATTTGTTACTAAAAAAACACTGTTTTTCGCACCACCAAATTTAAATAAAAATTAATGGATATTACATAAAAATCTTTCAAATGTTTTAAAAGCAAATCCAGTTTGTTCTTCGTATGCTAGATCCACTATATTTATGAGTAGCGAAATCTATAGTTGATCTTAAACTGCTTACAAATAGCAGCAATTTTGTAAGGAATATGGCATTTTTGACAGTAAGATTTGTATCCTGACCAAACAAGTGAGAAACACCAAGCAGCCTATCTCAGAGAAATTTGTCAGCCCGCGCGAAACATCGAATGTGCACGTAAACTCCATAAATTACTGTTCTTACCGCCATCATAAACTTTGTACAATTTGCAAATGAAGGCGTCCCAGCTTTGGTTTAAGGTTGAAAACCCCTCGTAAAAAGTCGTATTAAGGGTTTAATGTGATCACGTACAATTTGGATTAAGTGCAGTATTAGTCATTAAGGTAATCTTAGAGGTTTACTCGAATATTAATGTGGTGAAAGGATTTGAAAGTAGAAATTGTCCTTTGATTGCTGTTAAACTAGAAAGGTGAACTGTAAAATCGACTTGTACGAATTTCCTGTTTGCATAGTTTTATCAGCATCCTGTACGCAGGATAATTGATATGATTCCTATGACTCCCGCAACGTAGCGAATGAATTTATAACACCCATAAAATGTTAATCAATACAGCTGCCGCATCGATATCATAAATGCCAGTTATCCAATTACTATATGTACATGAAAAAGCGGGTTTAATGTTAATCATTCTTTCACCTGCCAATATTTAATATCGTTTCGTGTTTTTGCTTCGTTAGTTTAGTTTTGCTATGCATTATATGTCAAGCGTCATGTCCCCCAGTGAGTCATGGCGACAGATCACCGGCTGATAAATTTGACACTTGCTCGTTAATTAAAGAGGTTTCATCTAAATCGGGCACCCCATAAATTGCGGCAATTCGACTCAATTTGTTGAGGCGGCACCAATCCTTATCTTCCTATTCCTCATATTATTTTATTACAACTCGTAAATCTGTATAATGCATCAGCTCCATATTCCCGCCGAAATATTTTCAACTAAATCTAGTTTAATCCATATTATAAAATAAATCAACATATTTTGCTGCAATGTGTGATATGTATGACATTTATCTTTTCGATTCTTTTCATCATTAACATATGAAACAGTTAGTGATTTCTTGTTGTAAAGAGCACTCCCGAATTTGATAATACTCAACTAATATCTCGCTCTTAAACTAGATAAATAATCTGAAATTATCGACTACGCGAAGTAATTGCAAACAATGCTTCGGCTTTAAATATTTTGTAGCAGTATTGATATTTTAAGAATGAATTCGTGTCAGGTTCTGGGATAGGCAGTCGGCGACGCGTTCGCGGCGGGGCCTGCGCCCGCGCAGCTGCCTGCTGTAAATATTTGCTGCCTGATGGTCTGCAGCGGCGGTTCATTGCCCACGGTCTATATTTGTGATCATAGTGAAACTGTTTACTTCGCTAGACGCGGAATTGGACGGATGGCTTCGCTGCCATCTTTGTTTTTGGCTGTCATATAAATTAACGTCTTTCTCTGCTGCTGTATTTACTTAGATATTATATTTTCTCGCGGTAACGTTCTGTTGGCAGTAATTGATGTGCTTTTATATATACCGCGCTTAGAATAAACTAAGCAATTATAAGCCGTTGCTTTACATGTATGAAATAGCAATTATAATAATTCAGAATCAAAATTGTTATTAGATATAATAATGGAACTTAATTGTTTTACCTTCTCATGTTTTGTAAATAACTCAACATATATCAAAGAAAAGCCTACAGAGAAATGCATAGCGTTTCATTTAAAATTACCACATCAAACGCTCCTAACTGTTCTGAAGAATTTTTCCATGGAGGTCTAAATGCGTCCCCAAAATGTACATTTGCAAAAGGGCGAAACGTAACGTCAACGTCGTCCTACAGGAATGACAAATTATTCCTATACTGTATTTACCATAACTCTCTTTCTTCAGTGCACAATTTTCCCTTATTCTGGCCTTTAATGTGTAAATTTTAAGTTTCAAAATCCTCTGTTTCGTTTCACGTATCTTCTCAACACAACTTTGTGTATGCAAGTTTTTGAAGGCACATGGTGTTTCCATATTCATTTTACAGTCTGCTGCTATTCTAGGAATATTTCATATCTGCTTGTATTTTAGGAGCAGGTGCCCAGATGTCGATTCGCGTCTCGTTTTGTTCAGATTTTGTTAGGGACGCTTCCAATTTGTCGTCTTATTCGGTTACTGGCCGCATCTGTCTGGATTTATTAGCACTTTATCTGCTTTGTTTGTTGCTATTTGCGTTCCTGAACTTGATCCCAATTATGGTTTTCTGACTAATTGCTATTTAACGCAGTTCTGATTCTTTGTGTCACTGTGTTAGACCAGTTTGTTTAGCTGGATCTTGAATAACACTTATGTGTTATATGACTATTCACAAATATAATTTTATATTTTCATTATCATGTCACTTACTTTACCTTCCACTATTGTTATGTCTATGGAAATATGTCTGCCACCTATAGAGTTCACTTTTGAATATCAAAATTACCTCATTTCTTTCATTTCATTTAATTTATTTGCTAAGTACCCTATTTTGATTTCGCTTATTAAATCGAAAATCTCATTAACTTTTTTATAAACTCCGCTGTTTACGATATCTGCGACTAGTAAACAAACGCTGACAGGGCATTTGCGCAGGCGCAGCGGGCGGCGCGCACAAAGAAATGCTATGTTGCATTGAGATTTTTCTCACGGACACGTGTGTGACTTGCGAACTAGATAGAGAAGTCAAGAATGCACCACGAGTATATTATTTCAACTATCCGACGAAAATGCGATCATAATTATTTGTGTGGAGGACATTAATTCATTACTATTATTATTATTAGTTTTTATCATTTAAAAATTCGTAATGATTGTAATTGTGTAATCGACAATTATTATTTGCTTTCTAATATCTTGTTTTTATTTAACTTCGGAGTGCGCTACCTCCCTATAGTGTCTATGATCTTGTTGCTGTAATTATTCTTGTATACTTTGTCCTGTCGGCAATCTTTTATGAAGCTTGCCGCGCGCATTATGGCTTTCAATAAAATTCTCGCTGGTTTAATGTTTTCTTTATTGAATACTGGCATCGTTTTCTATGTTTTAATGCATTGGTATTAAAAAACGTATATTATACATTTTTAAATGTTGGATTTTGTTTCTTACTGTCATATAATACTTTTAAAGATTGAAGTCTCTTAGTTATTAGTAATTCCTCAGTCTTCTTAGACTTCAGATTCCTCAGATTAATGTCCGAAACTGCTGGACCATTTTCGACAGACCTTTCACTGATATCCTATATGTGTTGATATACAATCATATGAACGTCACACAAAAGCCCATGCAGGGGAAAGTGCGGGTAGCTACAAATCTTCAACACGAAACCTTATAAACATTTTGCATTCATTTATTAAACTCGTAATTCAAAACTGATCATTAGTGTCATCTCCGATGCTTCTTTATTCTCACAATATTTCGACTTGCAGATTTATGGTCGGTACCTTTTTTTTCTTTATACATTTAAATTAAAAAATACGTCTTCTCGAGTAACAAGTTGTACAAAAAATGGCGTAACACGCAACACGATGCCACGTGACGGTCAGCTGTAATATCTTAAACTGTGTTTTTTTGGATGTACTTAATGCAGGACTGCTCAGAGGTCAATTCCAGGGCCACCTGAGGAATAGACGAGGTCTTATCTTATTAATAAGAGACCATATTTCTAAGTTCTTACTAACGTGAGACATATAAGCTAACTTTAGACCTGGTATTAGAACAGAATTTAAGGCAATTACTCAATGGTCCTAAGGAATAGAATGGATAGCACTTGCCGGCGTGTGCTGTGTACTGCTGTATGAAAAGAATATGTGTGTGTGGTTCGTGATTTAGGAGTGAACCTGACAGAGTAGGACTGATGTCAGAGTCAAACAGCATCAGGCCCGTAAGATTGATATGAATAAGAAGTAATGCTGTTCGTGCATACAAACAGTGCAACGGTCTCGTAACGATTTCGTGAATCATAGAAAACTTTATTTTTATATTTTAGCATTAATAAATTTCCTAATAAAATAATAAGATGCATCATCCAGTCTACGATAGCGAGCAGATTTGACTTTTTTTTTAATTAAACTAACATACAGACCAGCTCGGCAAACAAGTTACAGTCCGCGTGATAGTAAGAGTCACTGCAGCCTATACGCTCGTAATATCACAAGGATATCACTAACGCCTTGCCAACCTTGTGACTTGAGGATATTGCCCAGTAAATTCACTGACTCTCTCACCCTTTAGACCGGAACACAGCAAGGCGAACACTGCTATTTGGCGGTAGATAAAGGTGAGAGTGAGGTACCAATGCAGACGACTTTTTATATGAGGTCTACCTCATGTAAAACTGCCACTGCTATTGCTGCACAACCTATGCAGGTGTAGTGCAAAAGAACTATATTTTACAAACATAAGTTAAGCCTTTTATTTTTAAAAAACAACGAGTCATATTACTTAAATAAAGAAAATATAATATTATTATTTATTATGACGGATATTCGATGGTCCCGCGTTTCGGTTGTTTTCCTATCTCTATATACTCGTATTTACGGTCGTAGGTTCGATCCCTACCGAAGTTGAACATTTAAATAATAAATATTTGTGCTTGTTATGTGTCCATAGGTTGTATAATATGTATTTAAGAATTGTATTTGTAATTCCTCCATTATCTGATATGTGTAACACAAATCCTTTAAGCGACTTGTCTTCGAATCAGCTTTCATAAGTATATGAATCCTTGCTAATTATTATTAATGAAATTGTCTGAAACGAACAACAAGCAACGAGCTTGTTGTTGATTATGATTTACTTAGATAAGTTAGAAATAAAATTAATTGATTAATTGTAAAAATTATTTGAAATATTGATACGATAGAAATATGGATCAATTAAATTAAAAAGTAACTCATTCCTTACAATTATATTTCCCAAAATTAAAGGAAACATGCTACATATTAGTTGAAGGTGACTTGCGAGTATCCCGTAGGAAGCTGCAGCGGACAGTTTCTGGAAGCGTTGTTTTTACACCAAACAAAGCCGGGTCGCGTTACAAGTTTCGCTTTACTATCACAACACGTGTGTATCCAAATTTCGACGTTTGGAATGCTAATTCGTTGAAACAATTTTATCCTATACATTAAGCAAGTTCACGTGAATGTTTATGAGACTATCTATTGAGCTGTGACTTTGTCTGCGTTCCCTGGATCCGAGTAATACAAATGTGTCACTAAAGTTGTCACCTATTAAGCTGAGAAAGCGTTATAAACAGACTGATATGCTTTCGCATTGATAATATCAGCGAAGTCCTATTAGGTTAACGATAGATGGCGGTATCTTCACCTGAAACATGGGTGGAGATGAGCAGAAGCATTCCCGTTGCGAATCTACGCTGCCCAGTTCAAATGTGGATAAAATTCCTCCTTTCTCAGAGAGGGCATCTATGTGCAGTAGTGGAAGACGAACGGTTGCTATGGTGATGATTATAAAAACAAAAAAATTGAAATCGTCTTTGGTAGATTAACTTTAGCACAGTGATTCTCATTTTCTATGCGTTGTTTTAAAAATATGTCATAGCTTTTACTTATAATGTCCTGTATGTTGTATGGTTATATATTTACATACTGTAGCACATAGCATTAATAAACTTTTATGCAAATTATAATTTGTATATCCATCTGTATAAGTAAACAACGTTTATAATTCATCATTTTGTTTACAATTAAAGATTTATATATGTATTTCTTTTTAAATACATAGTTGGAATATTGTTACACTTGGCATAGTTTAAGTTTATATGAAAAATAGAGTCAAATAACACAATTTGTTTTACGAAGCTAAAATGTTAAATCATTTAACAAAAGCCTAACGGCTCCCTAAGTCACCGTAAATTTCTTACCTATCCCCAATAACAGATTGATCAGCACAGGGGCGGGCTAAGTAAATATTATTGTGTGGTGCCCTTGAACCGGCCCAGGGTGCGGAGATGGAAATAGACAGGGTATTTATATCCCAAGGTAGAGGTGATGCTGCTTTGTATTGGTTTTGAAAGAAATTTTGGAGAGTAAAGTCTGAGACTAACTGTTGTGATTTAGTCGTGGTGTGTCTTTAAAAATTACATGATACGCTTGTGATATTTTTTTATACCACGATGACAAAGAAGGCCGGCCTGGTGGTAAGCGTGTACCGTAGGTTGTGGAGGAGATAGATGATTGCATGTCCAAGGGTATTACACTTATTAAAGGACCCCACACTTTACTTATCAAGGAACCTCATGCTAAAGTCCTTTGATCGAACCTCAGCAAAGAATTCAGTCTATATTTGAAGTGTACGTAAAAAATAAATTACTATCTGAACAAAATAATCAATTCCTACAACGTCTCATACATTGATTGAATCGACTCCGTGGTAAGTCGCTTAAAGCACTTGTGTTACGGGTACCAGATATCAGAGGAATCACTAATATACTACTTCAATACATATATTTAATACCCAGACATAGGACATACACAAATAACATCACATAAATATTTGCTTTGGGTGGGAATCGAACTCATGTCCTTTAGCGCACAAGATAGGATCAATACCATATATATAAAATATTTTATCATTACATTGGAAGTCCACTGCTGGACATAGGCCTCCCCAAGAGCGAGAAATTTTGCCTATAATTGCCGCGCTGGGCACCCGAGCTGGCTATCGCAGAGCACAGCTTTCGCGACGGAGATGTTGCTGCCCATCCCCATCTTCTGAATTTGAGCTACACTGTTTCGGATGAACACTTGATATATCTGTCAGTTCTGGTATCTTATTCGCCTCTTACGACACCTGGTATAGAGAGAGAATTAGACTATTCTATTCTGCCGGTACCTCTCGACTGTAAAAATATATAACCTAAAGAAGTAAACTTAAATAGTACTTTTGATTGAAATTGAATAAATAAATTAGAAATTTGATTATTTCATCAGTTTAAAAAAATAAATATCAGAGTCACAGCTTTAAATTAATATATTGCTTTATATATAAAGAACAAGCGGACTTTTCCTAGGTTCAAAGATGATACTTCAAGCCCTTCAAATAAATTTAATAAGAGAAAACTACTTCTATGCTATATTAATTGACAAACCCAAGGTAATGGCATTGCAGGTTTTATATAGCGTTGTAATGACATACAGATAGTCGACCGTGTGTTTTGTAATAACACATACAGTTACTCTGTATATTTAATAGAGTTAATTCAAATTCCAATCATTTAAACTGTAATTTTGAAGAATAATATAGCGTGTTTCGCGTTTGATGAACTCTGTGATTGATTGCACTCGCATGATCTCAGGTACAGCCAAATTGCCAAAATAATGCTTGTTCAATTATTTTGTGAGATAGCGTTGTTTTTATAAGACAGATATCGGTACATAATTTTGTAGATACAATCTCTTTGTATTGTTATAGAAGTTAATATGTCCCCGATTGTGAATTCGGTACTTTGTTTATTCTATAAGGTCCTGGGCCCAAGGGTCGTGGGCTCGATCTCCATCCAGGACAAACATTTATATGACGTACATATATACATACATATATGACGACAATAATATGTGTTGGAGTATTATAATTGTAATTCCTCTATTGTCTCAGTAACTTAAACGCTTTTAGCTACGTTTTCTGGAGCCGAGTCAAAATATAAGATTAATAAGGGAAAAAAATAAAGGTCTATCTCTTACTGGGTAAAATAGTGTAAAGAACGGTAACCAGTTGTATGTTATGCGGTCCTTAAAACTTCTTTAATGCACTTTGGGCCCGCGTGATGGGTTGTGGCCCATGCTCCTTACTCAACCATAAGCTGATGATTTAGTTTGTTCTTAAGATAGTTTCACGCAACTAATAATTCTAACAAGAAAAAAACAGGTAGACTTCGTATAAATGTCGTCTGCATTCTTACTTATTTCTACCGTCAATTAGCAACATTCGCTTTGCTGTGTTTCGGTTTGAAGGGGTAATGTGGCATTTGTCTTAAGTCTTAAGGTTGGCAACGCACTAGTGATATCCTCGTGATATTTCGAAAGTCAACAGGCTGCAGTAACGCGAACTATCACGCGGACTGTACGCTTGTTTATCGATCTAGTCTAATAAAATAAGGTACATTGGACTCAGGTACAGTCTTCCCCAGCGCGGCAATTATGGTCAAAATTCCCCCTATCTCGGGGAGGCCTATGACCAGCAGAGGACTTTCTATAGCGGATATAATGATGATGATGAATTATGTATTTATTTATGTATGGCAAATAAAATAAATAAATAAAAAGAATGTAAAACAGTTAGTTGTACACATAATAAAACAAATAATAAGTAAATAGTGGAGTGTACATTAACATGTACAAACACCGTCGCGCAAGAATCGACACTTTAACGCCACGCTCGCCTAATGATGTTTGCCCAACTCTCGAACTATTGCTATACGTATTTGCCCACTCGGTGGGCAATTTTGTTTTAGGGATGTGATAGCGGGAAAACGCGACTACACTCTTTTATTTTACTTATTGGCAAGCAAGAATATAGGTGCTCATCGCGTCTACAGGATCAATCGCTTTCGCACCGACCTTGTGATTGATCAGAAATTTTACTGCGTTGTTTAACATTCAAACCCGAATGAATACAAATAAATAATAAAGCAAATACTACTCTTTAATGGCAGAAATAGGTAAATAAATGATAAATAATAAAATAAGATAAAATTCATTTCTCATCGTAAATATATTTTTTTATACGATTAACAATTTGAAGCGAAAAATTTATGTGAAAGTAAAGTATATCTTTTTTTTAATTATGAATTCAGCAAACTAGCATACGGTTTGCTTGATGGTAAACATGATCACAGCCTATAGACGCTATTTTCATCACAAAGATATCTCCAGCGTGTCGCCAACCTTGTGATCTAAAGATCTATATCACATTTACCCATTAATTTCACTGCCTCTTGTCGGCAGAAATATGTAGAGGTATCAATTGATAGAAATTTGTTGCTCAGGTATTTGGCGTATCAAAAACAAATCTCGTTTCGTAGCTAAACGATATCTGTATATACAAATGTACAGGATAATTTGTTAAAATGTTATCTTAGTTTCATACAATAGCTGAAATATCGATACTTTTGCGACAATAAAAATATTTGTATAAACGACAAACAATTCCATCGACAAACAACGTCACTAACATACGAGTATGTGGGGGCGCCAGCTAAATTTACTTACCCAAACTTGAGACAATGGGTTGATAAATGTAGAAGTTATTGCAATGAATTTCAAGTACTTGACAAATAAAGGTTTCTTTATATGTATGTTAATAGGCCGCAATTTGTAATTTTGCAAATGTATTGTACGACTTTCCCGAAGGATCCAGCTGTATATCCACATAGTTACAATTGGTTGACTGAGCAAGCCGTGCAAGCGCCATAGACAAAGTTACATTCTCATTTATGATAGTAAAGTGTCTAACTTAAAAGGAGTTTTTGAGGGTCCCGCTGGCGCAGAGTAGTGATCCTATCTTTTGCTTCATAGGTCGTGGGTTCGACCTCTCACCCAGAGCAAATATCTATATTAAAGGTGTCATTCATCAAAATAATTATCATTACAGTCATTGGAAGTCTACTGCTGGACATGGGCCTCCCTAAAATAGGGGTAATTTTGCCCATAATTGCCGCGATGGGCAACTGTTTTGGTTATCGCAGGGTGCAGCTTTCGCAACCGACGCTTTCGGATGCTGCTGTCCATACCCACTCCCTGTATTTAAGCTACGCTGTTTCCGATAGATATACCGCAATCTGTCAGTTTCGGTAAATGACGGCTAAGTGTTAATCATATGTACCTAATTATTATATTTGTAATAAATTTTTCCTCTGTTGACGGACTTCCGTAACACAAGTGCATTTAGCGACTTATCTCGGAGTCAGATCAATGTATGAGATGTAGTGATTTATAAAAAAAATGTATTTTGGTATGTTGCCTATAACATGTATTAAAAGAACCAAAGTATCTTCATAAAATATAGTAATGACCCTAAAGCGCGTGTGTATTTAAGTGACTCGCATTTATTTAGAAAGCTTGAGAGCCACTCGTAATATTTATCCGGCTCGCTCGATAAGTTAAATGTTCACCCATTTGCAAAACAAACATCTTTCACAGCATCCTCGGTGGCGAGTTCTTATCGTTTTTTATATCTTATATCTTTGACAGCTGCGCCCTGCGGTTTTACCCGCGTGAAATTGTAGATCTTTCATACTTATTTGGTACGGGTACTAAGTTAATATGAAAGATCGTACCCTCTTAAGGGAAGATTTACGAAAAAATATTTTGTTTGATGACTTTCAATGAAGAATTTAAAACTGAATCTCATTCGAATATCTTTAAATGCAGCAAAGTTTAATACTAACTTTGCACTTCTGTTGTACCCCTTTTTGGGGGTGAATTTTAAAAAATCCTTGCTTCGTGCTCCCCTACATTATAAAAGGAACCTTTTTGCTAAATTTTAAGTTTCTAACCCTTTCAGTTCATGCCCTACGTTGTTGATGATGTCAGTCAGACAGCTTCGCCTTATATGTAAAATATATAAATACATATAAATTTTATGTCACAGACCAATTTAATAAAATAAAATGGTTTGATCTAGCTTGAAAGATAGGATATTTTATACCTCAACCTATAGTCGCAATATTATATTTAAAGCAGGACAACGTCTGTAGGGGTAGCTAGTTCCTATGTGTCTTCCTTTGCCAATTGTATTGATTTATATTACACAAAGTATGAAAAAATTAGACAATATTTTTTATAGTCAAAATCTTCAATTAAATGCATAAAGCATCTAGATGACAAATAATTGTAAACGAAATAATGCGTCCAAGAAATATTAATTAGAATTTTTTACAAAAAGAATTCGAAACTGCAAGCTTATTTGTCCGAGGGAGCAGTATCAATTTTGCTACCGAGATCTGAAGTCTAGACCCACAGAGTTATTGATAGTGCTCTCTATATTGAGAGTTATTTATGTTGTTATGTTGTTATTAGTGCTATACGTAATCAAGTCAACCAACAGAAATTGCTAAATAATAAACCACAAAGTAAATAATTGTCGAAAATTGGTCACAACAATAAATGTCGACAGGACGAATTGTCTCCGACTCCATTTGAACGGATCTATAATAAACGAATCTAACTTTGTCCATGCGCATGAGTAAGCAGCTCCGGGCGCGTCTCAGCGCCGTCTGGTGGACTCATGACTCACGCTAGGGACAGATTCGTTTCGGGACAGATTTGACTGGTGGGACATGTGTAGATTATGCAGGGTCAATTTTCATTTTTCAGATTGTGAGTTCATGATATATACGTCAAATATTTCTAACATTAGGATGAAAAAAATAAACTTTTAGAACGCGTAGTTCGACAGTCGTCATTATAATCAAGCTTTAATTGAAAGTACTGTAAGTTGTAGCTTCATTCTAATTTGATATTCATACATATCATACATTGTTCTGTCTCCGTGATAAGTCGCTTAAAGCACTTGTGTTACGGACATAAGATAATACAAGAATCACAAATATAATACATGGGTGGGGATCGATCCCACGACCGTTAGCGCACAAGATAGGAACACTACTATACGCGCCATCGAACCCGACGATATTATTTTTGTAAAAAAAGGCTTGTAAGGTTCTGCTACAACAAGTCCTTTTGCTTTTAATTTCTTGATTCACAGTTTTCCCATGTTTCCACCTCGGCCACTCACTCAAGGCAGGAACAAACGCATTTGCATAGAGCGCGCCATCTGTACCAATTCGATTCATGCCTATATTGTCGTCTAGACATCTTATTACCGTTGTCATGGCGGTGGAGAGCCACACAGACAGACATGTCCGTGATCTTCGATACACATGTCTATTTATAAGCCATTGTCTCATTTATCGTGTGTTCAAATTTTAGATAAATAAATTAAACTTTAGAGTAGCTTTGACCAGGTAAATAAGGGTTCACTGTAATATGAATTTAAAGAAAAAAATAATTTCTTTTTTATTTTTAAATTATTTTAAGGCATAAATTTAGCTGTATTCATATTAAGTCTACTGTTGTGCATAGACTTTTCCAAGATAGGTGGACTTTTGCCTATAATTGCCGCGTTGGGCAGGCGTGGTGGCAATCGCAAAGCGATACGATATCCATCCAAAACATTGTAGCTCAAATGCACGGGGTTGGGAAGGGCAGCAGCATCCCTATCGCGAGAGCTGCACTTTGCGATTGCCAACAAGCTTGCCCAGCGCGGCAATTATGGGCAACATTCCCCTTTTCTTGGTGACGCCTATGTCCAGCAGTGGAGTTTAAATGGCTGGTATAATGAAGATAATGATCGCGCAAGGCTGCTATCTCTGTAATACATTTTAGATCCTTATATGTGTGGTCTAAACAGTGTATCCACCATTTGGAATTGTCGGAGTTGATTGATACATGCTTCCAGTATTATAGTTGGCAACTAAACATGATTCGTACATTTGTTAGAAAGCAGGCGTTTCCTCCAGGATCATTATCGGCGACTCGACTTAGCAACAAGCCGCCGGCACCTTTGATGAAGCACTTAACATTCGTTCTCGCGCTGTAAATGTGTTACCGCTGCTATTTCACTTATTTCAAGTGTGCCACTGAAGTTTTTTTTTTAAATCTTGATGGAAAATAAGCATAAGGCACCTAAACATCAAGAAAAACTGTATGAAACTTTCAGTTTTTCAGTTAATCACAGAAAAATACACACATATATGTAATAATTTCTAATGGCTTGATTTAACTTAATATTGGGCTATGTATAAAATCTGCCTAATCTACTATTGTCTTGTAATTCTAAATAGTATGAGTTAGTTTTCACGACTTTTTATTCGACTTAAACTTAATTGTACTTATCTTGTTATCTTAACTTGTTATCTATTGCACGAATTTTCGTATATGTGTGAGTGATATCCGATTCACAAGGCTGACGATGATAATTAAAGTATCAGCAATAGGTGGAAATTGTGCCACAGGTAAACCTCTTACAAATGTTTTCTTTCTTAACGTCACTCTCACCTATTTCTATCGCAACAATTCTCGCAATGTTGTGTTCCGGTTAGACAGGTGAGGAAACCGATGTTTTTTTATTTATTAATTACTAGGTAAATATGACACGGTAACCACAGTTAACAGGGTTGGTGACACGTGATATCTTTGTGATAACATGAGTCTATAGGCTGGAATCACGTTTACCATAAAGCGGACCGTATGCTTGTGTGCTGACCTCGTTATATATATACAAAAGAGTCATGCCGGGTGGAGGTATTAGTCGAAGCAAACGCTCTAGTATTTTATTTTAATTTCTACCAAGACTGACTACGCGTGGCTTGCACGTGGCTCAGACTAATGCAAAGATTAGGAATTTCCGCCGACGCAGCTGCCCCGCCCGCGCACCTCGAAATAAGCGGTGCCGCACGATCGCTCTATCGGCACTTTGAAATAATGCTTAAATAATAAAAAGCATTTGAATATCCATTTATGTATCCGTGTTTTGCTTATACCGGCCAGGAAAAATAAGTTTGCTTATTTAGTATATGCGAAAAACATTTCGCATAAATAATAATAATACCCACACCATATCATACATTGACCTAATTCCGTGATAAGTAGCTTAAAGATCTCGTGTGACGGACATCTGACTACAGAGGAATCACAAATATAAATTTAATTAAAAACAAAATTTAACACCCAGACACAGAACAAACATAAATATTATCATTAATACATGTATATTGACAGAAAATCTAAGTCTTCAATCTTCTTATCAAATTCAGGCAAGGTACTCTTGTCACATAGAATATTGTACTATGCAATATTTTACGCCGACGTGAGAATCGACCCCACGACTATCGTTGCTGATTTAAAAATAACAGCACTGAAATAACCCGGTGACAAACCATTTTTTAAATTAAACTGTCTTGCTGTTTTCTTCGAATCATTTCCGAATCGGAAAACATAATTTGGTAACATCACAAAAAAATTAAATGAATGAAAACATTAACAAAAACACGATCCTCAGTGTAAAGAAAAACGTATCCGTTGGAAGAATCGTGGTCACCCATCCGGGCATGTCCCAAACAAAAGTTGCTCAACTCGTAAATCATATATCCACCGACTGCGTCAGTTGTAAATCAGATCACTAAAATAAAGGGCGATTCATCAAGCAACGACGCGCTAACCCACGATGCAGCGCGCAACGCCTTATTTGGCGTCCCACGTAATCATTCCTGCTAAACTCCAATTGACGCTACATATATTAAACTGTTTACTTTCTTACCACCTAACTATACAATAATAGGTGGGTATATATTTCACCATACCAGCCACATGACGTCCACTGCTGGACATAGGCCTCCCCAATTTCCAATGATTCCATTCTGCGGTTCTAGTCAGATCGTCTGTCCATCTTATGGTTAGACGTCGTTGGCTGCACTTGCCTGGGCCTGGTTTCCATTCTTACCTTAAATTTACAAATCTCGTCATCTAATGAGATAATACATCGTCGAATAGTACCTCTCTCTGTACCAGGTGAATAAGGTGCCGGAACCGACAGATGGCGGTATATCGATCCGAAACAGTGCAGTTCGAATGCACAGGGCGGGGATATGCAGTAGCATTCCCGTCGCAGAAGCTGTGCTCTGCGATTGCCAACACGTTTGCTCAGCGCAGCTATTATGGGCAAAAAATCTCCTTTCTGAAAGAGGCCTCTGTTCTACAGTGGACTTTCAATGGCTGGTATGATGATGATGTTATATTTGACCATGCCAGCCACAAGACGTCTGCTGCTGGATATAGGCTTCCCCAATTCCCATCTATCCCATCCTGCTGTTCTAGTCAGATTATCTGTCCATCATATGGATAGACGTCAATAGTTGCGCTGTGAGTAGTTTCCAGTAGATGTACTTCCCTCTGTACCAGTTGGCGTAAGAGGCAACTGAGGTACCAGAACCTATAGATGGCGGTATATGCTCTGCGTTGCCAACACGCTTACCCAGCGCAGCAATTATGGGAAAATTCTCCTTTTCTTATGGAGGCCTATGTCAAGCAGTGGACTTCCAATGGCTGTTATGATGATGATGACAATGGTCCATCCAATAAGTTAAGAATTGGCTGGGAAGTTTTGACAGAATTGTATAACTTGATTACATTTTTCTACAAGTTTGCCCTCATCTCACCAATAGACGCTTGTATATATTTTCCTCAATTAAAAACTTTGTTTTGCGATGCATTATAATATCCATGAATTCATATCAAAACACCGAACAGAAGTATAAATAGTGAGTGTTAATTGACTGACGTAAGAGCGCCATAACCAAGACTGCGCGCGCGTGTCAGTTCGCCTGAACCTTGAGTTACACCAATGTTTGTATTATTTTATAAGAAGTGCCGGTACAGCTAAATATCTCAATCACTAACAATGTTATCAATATATAATCAATCATTATTACCAGGTATTGTGCGTCAAGGGTCTTGGGTCTCGATCCCTGCCCAGGGCAAACTTTTATATGATACGTATTTGTGTGTATTTGTTTGTTATATTTGCGATTCCTTTGCTGTCTGATAACCGTTACATAATAATTAATACTTTAAGCGACATTTAACGGATTCAGGCCAATGTATGAAATATTGTGCAAATTGTACCTATTTGAAAAGAGAAGATTTTTTCTAAAGCATCTAATCCATGTTGTTTGAAAAAATAAACAACCATTACCACAGGTAGACCTTATTTAAAGGTCGTCTGCATTGACCTCTATGTCACTTATTTCTACCGCCAAAGAGCAATGTTTGCAGTATTGTGTTCCATTTTCAAGGGTGAGAGAGGCATTGAAATTACTGGATAACGTGAATCTTCAAGAGTCAAAGTTGGCCATCACAAGTGATATACTTGTGATGATGCAAGCGTCTATAGGCTGCAGTGACGTTTATTATCATATAAAAATCAGTTTTATATATTTGCATAGAATATTCTAGACCAGTATAGATTGAGACCGACGCTTACCCAGCCTGCCGCCGGCCGCGTCTCAACAATAAATTTATAGAGATACATTACACGAGCAACAACAAAGAAACTGCAAGAATATTGGTGGTGATAAAGGTCTCTCACCGCCGAGTTAGTATTATTGGAAGCCTTTATGGCCGTCGGCGCAAACAAGCCAGTGCTATAAAACTAGTGCATCGTAATTAAAACCAAGCCAATATTATAATAAAAAAACCATTGAACAACAGGCAAGTGCTAGTCGCGTAAAACAATTATGACATTTATGTCATTTGATCAAAGTAGAGTTTGAGTCCCGAAGATTTTTTAGTTAATTTATTAAAGGTTAAACAACAATTTTTACACTGTTTTTAAATCACTTTAATTCTTATAAAATCTAGCTAAATGCAAAACTTTATATCAAGGGTTAAAAAGAAAAGATATTTTAACATTATATGACAATACAAAAATATATTAATAAAAAATAATAATATCATTTCCCACAATATCTCATACATTGACCTGACTCCGGGGTAAGGCGCTTAAAGCACGCGTGCTACGGACGCCAGACAATAGAGGAATTACAGATATACTACTTAAATACATATATTTAACACTCAGATATAGAACAAACACAAATATCATCATATAAATATTTGCTCTGGGTGAGGATCGAATCCACGACCTTTGGCTCACAAGATTAGATCACTATCATCGGCGCCATCGGGCCCGTCAAAATAACAAATTACTGTTCAAATTAAAGTGACCTGATAATTTTTATGAAAAAAAGTTGTTTCCAAAAATAAGAAATTGTAATAAAATTAGTTCATTAACGGCTTTAAAACGCAGTTCGTTTAACGTTTTACATTTTTTGTTCGACGTTACGGCAAGCGATCTCGAGTTTGTCAGTTTTGCTACTTTTCGACACGTCTCTCAGTATTAAAACAATCGTCATGTGTACTGAGATCTCGGTTAAATGTTGGTTCAGAGTTAAGGATCCGATTCCACGAAATCCTTAAACAAACAACAATATTGATTTTTTTAGAATACTTTTTTATGATTTGATATTTTTCCTCCTTTTTAACACCTTTTGTAATGATTGGAAAGTAAGAACCATATAGGATCTTTAGCTATAATTGCGGCGCTTGGCAGGCGTGGTGGTAAATGCGGAACTTAACTTTTTGGCGGGTATGCGGCTGGATAGATAGTTTAGTATAGATATACCGCCACCTGGTGGTTTTAGTATTATATGTGAAATGTGTAATTAATTGTGAAATTAAAGGAAAATATTAAAAATTTATTTACATAAGATCTCGTAATTAAAATAATAACAATTCATTCACATCAACTCCAGACGTGACGTTGTTTTATTGAGGAAAATGCTACAAGGCGGGTGCTTCAGAAAGTGTGGGAACATTTCTAAGAAGATTACGGAAATAGACCTTGCTCATTGAAGATTTTATTCCTATGTACACTATAGGATCTTATCACAGTGAACTATAAGTCCATGAATACTACGATTGATCGTAGACGTTACTTAGACTAGGTTCTAAAGTATGACGATATACACAAGTGATAGAGAATATTCGACCGGCCTGATTGCGCAATCGGTAGTGATCCTATCTTGTGCGCTAAGGGTCGTGGGTTTGATTCCTATACGGAACAAATATTTACGAGTATATAATGAAAGTTTATGTTTGTTCAGTATCTGGGTGCTAAAATATTTAGTTGTGGCTGAAAAACTAGTAGCTTATTAGTCTAATACTGAAACACAAACACTCTTTTTTTACACGACATCTCATACATCGTCCTGACTCTGAGATACATTTATTTATTTATTTATTTATTGACCTTTATTGCACAAAATATTACAAACTGTACAAATGGCGTACTTAATGCCAGTTGGCATTATCTTTAAGGCAACCATTACGAACGAAACAGAAAAAAAAATTATAGTGGTGCAGACAATATATATACAAATTAGATAAACGTCACATACATATTTGTATAAATAAACGCAATATAAATCACTCCAACTCCGCCATAAATTTCCAACATTATACTTAAATACATATATTCACCTATCAGACACAATACAAACATAAATATCATCGTATAAACATTTGTACTGGGTGGTGATCGAACCCACGACCTTCGGCTAACAAGATAGGATCACTACCATCGGCGCCTACGGGCCCGTAATAAATACTTTCGAATTTTAATAATAATAATTAAAGGTTCTATTCGTTGTAGATGTCACGACAAGTGGCGATCGATATAGTTAATTTAAGACTACCCTCAAATGGGTCATTGACGTTAATCCTGCGTGACAGTATCCTACAGAATCCCGAGCCTTGACTAATGACTTCCTACTTCCTCCCGAGCCTTGTCTTAACGCAAAGTGGCGAAGACACGATCCTGAAAAAAATACAGATTGGCAGAGTAGAATAGTACCATCCTCTGTACCAGGTGTCGTAAGAGGCGACTAAGATACCAGAACCGAGAGATGGTGATATATCCATCCGAAACAGAGTTGCTCAAATGCAGAGGGTGGGGATGGGCAGCAGCATCCTCGTCGCGAAGTTGCGCTCTGCGATAGCCACCACGCCTGCCCAGGGCGGCAATTGTGGACAAAAATACCCCTATTTTTGGGATACCTATATCCAACCGTATACTTTATATGATGAAACTTAAATAAACTAGGTAGTAAAGCCATCTTTCATTATATGCCAATTAACTTTTTTTATTACTTATACCTCTTTTCTTCAGATTTGATCATTTGAAAGAAAGCGTTGGCGCCAGGACCGCGGCTCGCGCTTTAATAGCATCAATTCTTTGGTACGTGGGTTACGCTCATTGTTCTGGCATCGTACTGCTTACTACTCAATCGTAAATTACCTTATCCCTTATATTTAACAGGATAGAGTTCATTTTCATACAGCTTTTTTTCTTTACATAGCCGCGTGAAGAATGCGTCCAAAGTTATTATTCAATAAAATAAATCGCGCTCTTTCCTTCTTACTTAAACTATGATTGATTCATTTTTGTAATAGCAACAGCTCATACAAAATATTTTTACAGAGACAAATACTATAGTTTTAATTAATATCTTATGAAATATTGTTTACTTGTACAATTCTATGACGTATTAGACTACTTGTAAGAGTAGAAACGATGGATGAAAATAGAATGACTGCATTAATATATAGAGCGGAAATGAATGATAGAGCTGGTATAGGACGACTTAGGCGAATATACCATAACCAAGTAGAAGAGGTATTAAAAAGGTCTAGGTCAGGAGAAGGTATTAAGAATAAACGAGCGTATTATAAAAGGCCTATTGCGAGTAAAGGAAGCGAGATGGGAATGTCAATATCGTAACAAGTGGAGATCCATAGTTTCCGCCTACCCTGATTGGATACAGGCGTCATGTATATATGTATGTTATAAGAGTAAAATTTTGTCTAACATACACACAACTAATTTTTTTTTTAAATAAATATTTTTCGTAAATTAATTCCCTAACAAATGTATAGGTAAAGTATAAATAAACATGCTCAAAGAAAAGTAACTTCCGTAAAATCGATTACTCACAAATCAAACTAATTGAAACTAGAGGGTGCGCGTGCGCACTATAAATAAACCCAAGATGGCCGCCCTACACAAAAAGTTACCGTTGAAAAAACTCGTTAACTATTAGCAGAAACGCGCCCGCAACGTGTTTCGAATTCTATAGATATTTTCGTTTATTGCCAATTATAGCATCCGCAAAGGGAGTCGTCCGATCAGCGAGCCGTTAATTCAGGCATTTGTGGAATTTCTTAGCGCGTTTGATGTAGTAACACTAGCTTAAGCTTAAGCTTGAACCTAGCGACGGTTACATTAAAGGTGATAGTATCTATAAAATAGGCTTTTTATTACATTAAACTGCCTAACAAGCTCGGTATACCCACACCATCTCATACATTGACCTGACTCCGTGGTTAGTCGCTTAAAGCACCTTTGTAACGGATATCAGACAATAGCGGAAACACAAATATAATACTTAAATACATATTATTAACACCCAGACACAGGGCAAACACAGATATCATCATATAAATATTTGTCTTGGGTGGGGGTTGAACGACTCTTGGGGTACAAGACAGGATCACTATCATCATGGTAGTGATAGGATCACTTGTGTAAATATTATCTTATCATGACATTTTTGTTTGTGCTGTGTCTGAGTGTTAAATATATGTATTTAATTAGTATAATTTTGATTCCTCTGTTGTCTAATTTAACACAAGTACCTTAATCGACTTACATCAGAATCAGGTCAATGTTATGAGAAGTTGTGGGAATTTATTTATTTCCTATTGATCCCAGAAATCATTCCGCGAAACACAACGTAAGTTGACAAATATATACATTGTACAATGAATAGAATGTAAGTGTCTGTATGTAATAACAATCAGCTTTTCGTTGAATATATATGTAAGAATATATACATTTTTTGTCTGTTAGTCCGTCTTTTGGTTCCGGCTTATCTCTAATTCGGTTGGGCATCTTTCAACCGGGATTTAAGGTGATGTTATAGAGTATAGTGTGTACGCAATTGAAACAGTAGGACACGAGAGGAGTTATTGAAAGTCCACAGCTGGAAATACGCCTCGTCAAGAAAGGAGAAATATTGCCCATAATCGCAGAGTGTAGCTCGCAACGGGAGTGCTTGTGAATGATACATACAATTGCAGTTCTTGTTAAGATTATTTTTAATTATCTTTCTATACCATACAGTTATAATTGTAGTTTTAATAAGGAAATGTGTTCACAAGTCAAATGTAAATGCTGAACCATCTGCGGAATGCGTGATTCGCTGCAAGCGTGGATGTTATGGGATATTGACGGAAACGTATCTTGTTTCTGGAAACGACTCGTGCGGCAATCTCAAACGTTTCCTGTCACAAAACTGTTGATTGGTCTGCTTCGCGGACGGTGCATGACATGTAATGAGAAAATAAGTTGGCCGCGTGTCAAGTTCGCTTCTACTTCTCACTGGTATGATGACTGAAATATTGCAATTATTTTTTAGCTAGAATATTATAAAATTAAAATTACTTTATCTATATGCGTGTAGCAAAAGTTGTTTTCGCGACATAGTAAAAAACTAAGTCGCTTTCTCTATCCCTACATCCCTTTGCATGCTTAGATCTTTAAAACTACAGAATAGATTTTGATGCGGTTAGATACAGTAATTCGAGAGGAATGTCTATATGTATAATACATGCATAATATAGTAGAGAAACACTGATAATTACAGAAGTTGCAAATATGATGTCGAAAATATTTTTTTTTGCGATTATTTTGTAAACGTTGGTTAAACCCGACGAGATAGATAAAATGGTAGTATACAGTATTATACACCTCAAAAGGTCTACAAAGGATGGAATATGTCTATTTCTTAGGGATATCCTACAATAACCATTTTTTATCCTGATTGGACCCGTGTGAAGCCGGGGCGGGTCGCTAGTTTTTTTATGTGTCTTAATTGTCAAATTTATGTAAACGTTGTTTCACTCGGACTTTAGCTTGCATGTAAGCTTTACCGCAGCTTTTACACATTCGTAGTATTATATGAGCTTGAAACTTTGTCACTGCCTCTACCTTTCAACCCGGAACCCTGAAATGCGAACGCCTCTGTCTGGCGGTAGAAATACTACTTATTCAGACGACCTTTATGTAAGCTCTACCTCTAGTAAGTAGCATATTTTACCTATATCAGTTTAAACCGTGAAACCTAGAATAAAAAAAGACACGCTAAAAAATATTCACAGTTATAATTTTTTATTGGTATCATGCAAACAGCGGATATCTGTAATTTGCCATTACCATTTTAATAGAAAATTACTTAACAATTGTTGTCCCTATAAGGTCTAATGTCAACGTTATATTTTTGAATTGCACACCTTAATAAAATATAAATTACCAATAATACCGGCAGTGTAAGGGCTAAAAGCGCGGGCTTCCGCTTCGCCGCCATGTTTGGTCGGAACACCGCGGCAACACCGTTCAAAACTCGAACAGAAGCGGATATGTAGGCGCCATATTTCTTCTTTATATTCATATTCAGGCGTCGTCTAGGTTAGAATTATAAATAATCCTCTTTTCATCTTTACGCGACAAATCTCTGCGGTATAATAACTTCCTACAAATCTTTTGATGTTCCATCCCACTTTGGTGTACGTAATTCGATGAGCAGGCAGTTCTCGAGCATCCTAAAGCGATGACAAATATAGACAATACCTGTCTAGTGTCAAGAATGTGTTGCTTCGGAATTTTGAGTACTTGTCTTCATAACTGATATATCTGTAGAAATAACGATCGAGCGCGGCACTTTTTTTACCGCGCCCATTAAAAACGTGTTTAAGTCACCCCAAAAAAGCAGCCGTGAAATGAACCATGCAGTATCAATGTCAACTTAAACGATACTGCGAAACTAGACGCGGTTGCATCTGTCAAAATTTCCAGCTACGCAATTTTGTGTTCTACATGTCAGTCAATAATGGCTGTTTGAGAGGGGTCGTGTCGGACGGTCGGATCGCATGTCGGCGTCGCGTCGCTTTACATTGTACGACGTTGGAAATACCATTTCCTGTGGTGCTGTATGTGACACGGCCGGAGTTGCTTCGGATTATAATTAACTCGCTTGTTTCATACGGAAGTAGTCATTTTTAATTTTCCATTTTAGTTTGGGAACTAGTTCATTTCAATGGAGAGGATACATTCATTTGTTATTCGAAAAACAAATGGTGATTGTCTATTTCGCTTGATTTCTTATTAGGCACGTGTCCAGTTTACGTAAAGGTTTTTGGTATATATTTAATAATAGACGCATCTCATACGTTGTTATGGTTTTAAGATTAGTAGTTAAGCACTTGTGTTTTGGATATCAGAAAACAGGAATTACCAATATGAAATTGAAATACATATAAATAACACCGAGACACGGAACAAATATAAATCATCTGGCAGGCTCTTAGTTTACTTAATATTGACTTCAACTGATTATCTTTTAACGATCTTCATTTGCATTAAGATATGCTGACGTATATTTCGAACGAATGGGACGTCTTCCTAATAGTAACTTTAAATCAACTTTTATTGCGATTCAGGCGGACCGTATGTTTGTTTGTCGACTTAAGAATATAAAAAAATAAGTATTGTAAAAAAAGAGTTTAATTTTTATATTGTTATATATGAGATCATTTTACATCTAATAAAAACATCTTGAGCAAACCACAAAAAAAGATTTAAAATGCGCTATCCTAGTAAATAAGAGATGCTCTCTTTTCAAATTATTCCCACCGCATCCTCTCACAAACGCGTAGGAGATGTAGAAACAATGCCGAGTGAGTCAGTCGCGCCATTACTCGAGTTTGTTTTCGGATCCCACACAAATCCGCGATTGCATGAAATAAAGCTATAAACATGTCGCTTTACATGCATTACGTATCGCAATAAGATACATTTATCGACCTGTCTATTTGTATGTATTTACGAGAGTGCTGAATGTCCGAGAGTGAAAATATCGGTTTGATATCGAATAAAAAGTTTAGGGTCTTCACAATATAAATATAGTTAGACTTCCCTCGAGAACTTTCTCTGGATCAAGAGTAGCCTATATCCTTTCTTAAAGTGTAAGCTATCAATTTGTTAAATTTCATTGAGATCTGTTTAGCTTTTTAGTCGTAAACATAAGGTAGACTTTATCTGAAAAGTCGTCTGCATTAGTACCTCACTCTCACCTATTTCTACCGCCAAATAGTAGTGTTCGCATTGCTGTGTTCCGTTCTGAAGGGTAAGAGAGGCAGTGAATTTACTGGGTCATGTGGGATAATATCCTCAAGTTACAAGGTTGGCAACGCGTTAGTAGAATCTTAGTGATACTACGGGCGTGTATAAACATCAGTGACGCGGACTGTATGCTTGTTTGAAGACCTGGTCTAACAAGAAAAAAAATATAACAATCAAACTTGTGCATATACAATATTATTATAGATTAGCATGTTTTTTACCAAAACTAGCTGCGAATTCCCATTCCCGAAAGAATATCGAGTTAAAATATAGCGCATCCTATTTATTGATAACTTTACATTAGTGATAGTATCGAAAACGGTCTAGTAGTATTTGACCTTATTTTTTAATAGCATATAGTATTACAAAAAATATAGCTTTCAGCCATGAGGTACCGGCAGTGTCGTAAGAGGTGCCTAAGGTACTAGATCCAACAGATGGCGGTATATCCATCCGAAGTATTGTGGCTTAGATGTACAGGGCAGGTATAAGCAGCAGCATCCTTACAAAAGCTGCACTCTGCGATTGCTAACTCGCTTGCCCAGCACAGCAAATATTGGAAAAATTTCACCTTTTTTGTGGAGGCTTATGTCCAGCAGTGGACTTTCAATTGCTGATATGATGATGATGATGCAGCTCTCTATTGAAAGAATCTTCAAAATAGGTTTAGTAGTTTATGAACCTATTTTCTACAAACCAAACTACAAATCTTTTCCTATTATATATTATATATTCCTATTATATGTGTTAGCTTAATGCGTTATATTATATTAATAGTTATGTTTTTATAATATATGAATATTGTCTAGTTGTTCCTACTAACAGAATGAAGACAGATAGGGTACTACGAAAGCCTGGAGCACGTTAAAATGACAAGATATAGGCTTCTTTAAAACTCATAGGCTTAAATATAGACAGCAATATAATAAGGCATTTCAAAAGAATACATTCTCTATCATGTTATAAAAAATATAAGCATACAAGATAGTCATAAATTAATATAGAACAGGCAATTATATGACATCACACCCACAGATGACGAGGTAATCAAGGATTCAGATCGGATACAACTCTTCCGTGGTGCGATTTAAAGGAGTCGAGTGCGAGTTACATGCTAATGTCACTCAAGTTAGGCCTGCGAGAGGCTTAGCGAGAATGGATAAACACTTCCTTGGACGTTTACTATTTTATGGTATTCAAAATAAAGGCTGTTAAAAGCCCCATAAAATATTCTATCAGCTTTTTAATGTAAATACACATTTACGCGTTTTAATTCCAATAAAACTGAACTTAATGATCCACTTAGTGTATGTACTCAATAAATGTGCTTTTTTAAATCAGTCTGCAGTTTTTTTTTATTAGCCCGGGTCGGCAAACAAGCATACATATTTGGCGGTAGAAATAGGTGAGAGTTAGGTATCAATGCAGACGACTTTTGTATGAAACACAACATATAAGCAGAAGTATTTCTCTCGCAAAGCTTAGGAGTACGTTCTATAATAGCCCCCACGCCTGACCAACGCGGCTAAATAGGAAGTATTCCCCTTTTCAAGAGAGGCTAGGTCCAGTATTTGAGTATATGCAAAAACAAATGAATATCATGATATCAGCCAAAGAAAGTCCGTTGTTGGAAACAGGCCTCCCCGAGACAAGGGGAATTTTCCGCGAATAATTGCCAAGCTAGGCAGGCGTGGTGGCAATCGCAGAGCGCAACTTTTGAGGCGGAGATGCAGCTGCCCACCCTGTAGTATTTGAGTTTCACTGTTTCGGATGGTTATACCGCCATCTGTCAGTCTCGGTACCTCAGTCTCTTACGACACCTGGTACGACACATTGTACCGGTGGAGTAGTATAGTACCTCCCTATACTACTCCACCGGTACAAAGAATATAAAACTGTTGAATTATTGGTATATGTAGTCACCGCGGTGGTCATTTTCATTTACGATTTTGCACCTTTACCGCATTACCGGGCATATTTGGCTCATTAGCGAGGCGATGTCGCCGGTGTGTGGCTGTTAACGGTCCCAGTTATTGTGACATGGTGCTAAAGTGTTAGCGTAAGAATAGGTAAATGGGGTCTTAGATTCAGTGCGTTAATGTTAATGCAGCTCGACAACGAGGTGCATTAACTGTCTGTCGTAACTTTGAAATATATACTTCATGTTATAACTCTAATAAGTATCTACTTAGAGTGTAGATAATAAATTTTAGAATTTACTAGAAGGGTCTTTTATTTTTTGATTTAGTATAGGTACATTTACAGATTACTGTCATTACATATTTAAATATAATATTAACTAGACGGTAACCTAGGAGATGTACACGACATTATTGTTTTTAAACAAGAAGTATGTACAAAGAATACAAGCAAGAATAAAAATTTTTATTTATGATATTTTACGTGGAAATTTAACATTTTTTCTGAGAGATACCGACAGGAAACTGCATTAAACTCCAGCTAAGATAAGTCTAACCTCGGTTATATTTATTTTGTTTTTATCTATTCAAAGCACTTTGAAAAAGCATTTTTTTTATTGGAGTTTAAATAACCTTCTTGTCTAAATCTCTTATCATGAAAGCTTATTTCTTTTTCTAACTTGATGCCTACATGTTGACTTTTTGGATTCGACTGTCGTTGGCGATTCTCTTCAGTCTACAGTTCTAATAAATATTTTATAGAAGAGCGTAACTCAACAAAAAACTGTCGTGTCATTTAGAGATGATAAATAACTATGACAATGAAGCGGTATATTTTGGTATTTTTTAATTACAATCTTGATGTATGCTTAGTTGTAATTAAAAATGACAAAAATGGAAAAAATAAAGACGTGTCAATTGTTATTATCGATGGCATAGATGTTAGTGTTCCTGTCTAATGCGCCAAAGGTCTTGTGTTTGATCCCCACCCATTACAAATATTTATATGATGATATTTACGTTAGTATTAAAATATATGTATTTAAATATTGTGTTTGTGATTCCTCTGTTGTCTGATGTCCGTAACACATGGGTTTTATCGACTTATCCCGGAACCAGGTCAATATGTGAGATGTTGTGGGAATTTATTTTTTATTTATCAGAAATAGGTTTCGAATTAAATGTTCATTGAACAACACATTCCCCGATTCGACATTGTAAATATCTAATAATAATGGGAGTTATGACGGCGCGTTGACACAGAAATAAACGTGATGCAGACAGACAAATTGCGGATTCCGACTAAAATACGATATTCGGAAGCTCCGCTCGGACGACGAGCCGCGGCTCGTTTCTCAACATAAATATATAATTTTTTTATCGATACTGTCGGAAATATTTACATTCGTTTAACAATGTGTAGCGCCTGACGTTGTTCGTTAAGGAGCACCTATCGTATTACAATACATCTATTATTGCAATAAGTTATTGTGCGTTTCTCTCGCTAAAACTTAAGAATGGCTGGACCAATTCGGCTTTATTTAGTTAAGGTTTGAGCGACGGGAAACAAAAAATAATAATGAAATTGAAAATATTTGCGCTCTGCGATTGCTTATCCACGACGCTTATCCAGCGCGGCAAATATCGGCAAAAAATCATCCTTTCTCGGGGAGGCCTATGTCCAGCAGTGCCGCCATCTTTACGTTGCGGTACCTCAGTCGCTTTTTACGACACCTGGTACAGGGGGAGGTACTATTCTATTATGTCGGCACCTCACGGCACCTGTACGAATATTATAAACCCGAAAGTTGGTGAGTATGTATGTATGTTATCCTTTCACGCCAGAGCGGCTGAAATCAAGATAAAATCGGGCGCAGAGATTATTGAAGGTCGCGATGACATCTTCCCGTGGGATAGATCTGGTTTTCTATCTTCTCTATGGAATCGGCACGATATTTTTCACAGACATTTTTTACAGTCTAGCAGACAAGGAACGTCATACATTTTTTTTCGGAAGTATCTTATTTGACGGGCCCGGTGGCGCAGATGGTAGAGATACTGTCTTATGCACCAACGGTCGTGGGTTCGAATCCCACCAGGGGCAAATATTTCTTTAATTATATTTATGTTTGTTCTGTGTCTGGTTGTTAAATATATATATTTAACTTGCATATTTATATTTGTGATTCCTTTGTTGTCTGATGTCAGGGTATAAGATGTTGTGGGAAATAAAAAAAAACGAAAATAAAAAGATGATGAAGTTCTCGCGGGCAAGATTGCGGGCGTCACATAGTACCTATGTTTGTGTCTGAGCAGCCGCAGTGACCAAGGTCACCAGTTCAGCTAAATGTCCCTTTGTCGTGGGTTCTATTCCACTTCAACACAACACAAAAAGTATATGTTATGTCTTAGTATAGACATCTTTATTGTAGTCTTCATCTACATAAGGGACATTCTGAAATTGTTTGGACTTAACGATATACTTCATTATTATTTATTATATAATAGATATCTAAAATACTATTGTATATTAATCACATCTGCATAATGCGCGAAGTTTTGCAGCTGTGTATGATAGTTAATTCCGCTTATTTAATTCTATCCTTATTTAAATTGCATATGTTGTTGCTTTTTTTTGTAATTATTCTGTAAGCTAAGTATTAAATAGGGAATGAATATTAGAGTGGAAGACGCAAGCAGCTGTAACACAGTTGATACTGGTATGGCTGCCGTCGTTTTAGACTATCAGTGTAATCTGTGTTTATTGTTTTTATTTTAGTAATTATGTCGATTTTTTGTAATTTTTGAGTAGATAAATAAATCATTATTATCTAACTACTGAATGAAGTTTGACACGAACACTAATGATATTTAACTTATTTACAACAGCACATACAAAAAAGGTTTTTTTAATTTCACCCGCCCACAAACGGATGCTCGCCCCTAAATTTCTCCCTCGGGTATTCTGAACGATGTCTAATACATTTTACCGAAACAATTGGTATCGCGTTTCGGTCATTGGTGCCGAATCGAAATGCGTTAAAGCAAACAAGCCCGAAGCGTCGCCGGGCCAGCCGACAAACGTGAGCGCGCGACACTGCGTGGGGTTCCACTGTATTTACACCATACGACACGATTGCGATACGACGGAATCGTAGGATTTGGAATATGTTAATAGAAGATCAGATATAGTCATAGTCAAACCGTCGAAAAACAAATAAAATGTATGGGTAAAGATTTACTAATTAAAATTTTACACAAATGGCTGATGATCCTGACAATTAGCGTTTTAAGAGTCATTTAAACAAATAGGTTATTGAGTATCCTATTTTAATACTAGTCTGCCGGCGCCAGGTGGGTCATATCACAAAATTGGTGCAGTAACTTATACCAAACGGATCTTATAACTCTAAAAAAATGGTGTAGTGTCAAGTAGTAAAAATCTGAGAAGGTACAATTGAAAATAGAAAAATTAATTTAGTCACACTCATCATAATAATGAATGCACCAATTCTAATTTTTATTTAAAATTGGTGTGTTCTTTCCAACATCCGTGCTCTTATAGGCAAAAAGTTTATTAAGTTTTTAATACTGGACGTGAATATTAAACACGCTACGATACGAGGGCCATTTCAGAAATAATGATAACACAATCGGGGGATAGAGTTTGGCGTTGTAGTTTCCAATGTATTATCTACATTTAAAACTATATTATACCATTGGACAGCTATAGGGACATCGCGCGAGGGGAGATGGAATTACCGCTATTTAATTGTTATTTTGCTACATTTTTTAATATACCTTTGCTGCTTTGTAAAACATAATATTAACATAACTCGAGGAAGTAATCTTCCCAGATTACTTCCTCCTAGCGTCGCAGTACCTTCTTAGATATTCCTTATAGAAAAATTGAAAAATATGCCTTTTGATGAAAAAGGTACGTCTTAAATATATTTTATTTTCACACTAAGGTTGCCTGAAAAAATTATCTCAATACAAAACGCTGCCCACTATACTTATTCCATAAATTTGTATCTTTATTACTCTGATGTACAATTAAGTATATTATTATTAAATTGTATTACACTTTTAATTCATACCTCTTATGAAGATATCTGCATGCAGAAAGCGAGACAACGTGCGTAAGGTATGCGTTACTATAGCAATAAATTTGAAGCTGATCGTGTGTTATTTATTCGGTCCAAATCGTACGATGCAAACGAACCTTTTGGAAAGAATCCAAGCAATCAAAAAGCCATGCTCAACTGTATTACGAGAGTTTTGTTTCATACGAGCTGTTTTCGTGTTACTCTGTCTGTATACATTCTAATTTTTGACCGAATTTAAGTAATGAGAAATTTGCGTGAAATCTTTTACTGGAACGAGCATCCGTGCGGGATATATTTGATCTTTTATTTTTGGCTCGTTTTTATGCTCTTGTTTTTATTATACAAACATACAAACTCTAGCTCACATTAACAAATAAAATTTCTGGTATCAATTCAAGATTGGAGCCATCTTTTTTTAAATAACCATAATTGTCACTCAAAGGGGGCTAATTTGAGGTCCAACTGAGACAACAAAAGGGTCCAATTCCATTGTTTTGTTTCAAACCTCCATAGATTATGGGTTCTTGTAATTAAGGTCCGAACAATTCATCACCATCATTTTGGTGGCTTTTTGGGTCCGGGCTTTCACGTTTATCCTTGTCAATAATACTTTTCTCGAAGCACTTTTGTACGCTTTTAATATAAATTTTAACTTTTTGTATTGAATATATGTATTTAAGTATTATATTACATTCCTCTGTTGTCTGATGTCCGTATCATAAGGCTTTCAGCGACTAATCTCGGAGTCTGGATAATGTATGAGATGTTGTGCCAATTCAAGCTTTATTCGAACGACTTTTGTTAAACTAACTGGATTTTTGTTATTAAATTATTTTAATAGATTTTTGTCTTAATATTAGCTTGATTGTATGTAATACTAGTAATCCGTCCTGGCTTTGCTCGGGTGGAATGAGAATACAAAATGGTTGTTGTAGGTAATTTTATTACACTTATTCTTTTTAGACCTTTTTATAGTGTACAATGTATTGTATGTATTATATTATTTTGATCTATTTCGTCATACTACATCATATTAGAAACTTCTAAAAACACCAATGTTTCTTTACTATTATTTTCATGTATTAAATCTAAGTATATATAGGGACAGACAGATGGTGTAATATTTCTTTCAATGTGAAACCTTTTTAATGCAAACAATATTAATAAGCAGTTTTGATGCCAAATACTGTAAAGTCAATAAAAATAACTCGTGAGATGCTCCTACTTTGCCTCTATAAATAATTTTTGTTATTAACACAATTAAAAGGAGTAAAGAGCATACTATCCTTTAAAAACGCTTACAAGTTCACTTTGATTCAACATTTTGTTTTTATAACATTCAAAGGAGTAGTGAAGATAGGCCTTTGTTTTTGCAACAATAAAAGGCAGTTTTATTGTTACAAAAACAAAGGTCGAATTTAGGGTTTGCGGAGGCTGAGCCCTGGTGGGAACTCCGCCGGTGCATCTGGCCAACATGTGCTCCACAAACCAACGTTAAGAATGTTGCAAAAACACTAGGGATGTATGTCGGAAATATCGATACCCATCAATTAACCATCGATTGATGATATCATGAATATGCGTACACGTTTAATGTATTATCTGTAATGGTTTTGGAACGCGATTTACAATAAAATTTTTAATTGAGGTTAAGATTAACTTAAATCGGTACCATTCGTTTCTTAATTAATACCGATACCTTATTTTTTGTGATAATTTATATTATATCTAATTATGTATACTTTTTTGATGTCGAGTTTGGTTTATACCTTGTGAAGTTTCTTACAATTTATATATTTAGCTTTTCCCTGTAGTATTTTATAAAACAAGACAACTTTTGAAAAGATTAAAATTTCATCTAGATTAATTATATTAGAATAAACGTGGATCTTACTAATAATGGCTACCTACCTACCTATAAAGATCTAAACCCCAATTCATATTTTTTGGCAACAGCAAAATCATAATGCCATTTTTTTTATTAGATCGTAGCAACCAAGCGTATAGTCAGCGTGATAGTAAGCGTTACAGCGGCCTATAGACGCTCGTGGTATCGCAAGGATATCACTAGCGTATTGCCAAACATGTGTTAAGTAATTTCAATGTGGACCCTGCTATTTGTCGGTAAAAATAGGTAAGAGTGAGGTACCAATACAGACAACCTTTCTATGAGTCTACCTCATGTTAAATTTAACCGTTAACTATATTGAAAAGTATAATCATAAGTACACTCGAAAATGTAAAATGCTATTGTTATGACTTATACATCGTTACTGTTAAAAATAGAAACCTGTGCCAACTGCAACTTCGTTAATCGGAATCGCATCAATAAATACCACGTGCGGTTGCGAGCATCGATTGTTTAATCTTTATCGATACTCCACCCATCACTAATCGGCCATAATCCGCGGGCCACAAATCTTGGGCGCAGTTAAAATTTCATCTTGCAGTTAAACAAAGCATAGTGACTTGCACAGTCTGTTTTGAACGTTCAGACATAGTAAACGTATTATTTTAAATTGTGAAATTAGGCTTGTATTGGCAGAGTTGTATAGTACCTCCTTCTGTACGCGGTATCGTCATAAATTGAGGTATCTGAACCGACTGATAATGCGACAGGGTGGGGATGGGCAGCAGCGATTTTCAGTCAATTCAATTGTCTGGTCCAATGTAACTGTTGGAAATCTCTCGCGGATTACTATGTCCACTAGTGGACATCCTACATGATAATGATCATTCTAGCGTTATACCAGTATAAGGATATTTGTGCATACACAGTCAAAGATAAACACATGAGGTAGACCTCATACAAAAAGTCGTATGGTTTAGTACCTCACTCTCACCTATTTCTACCTCTAAATAGCAGTGTTCGTATTGCTGTGTTCCGGTCTGAAAGTTACTATCACTTACTGCTTACTATCACGCGGACTGTACGCTTGTTTGTCGACTTGGTTTAATAAAAAAAACACTAGATTACGACGATACGACTACACGAACCATTGTTACTATTAGATCAACTAAAATAGACTAACCTTTAGTTTTTATGGGCAATGTTAACTTATTGTATTTTTATTCTCAAGTTAAATAGTCAATTAATTAAATAACTATATAATAGAACTATCTATCAACGCCAGCGCGGTAATTACGGACAAAGTCCTCCGTTCTTGGAGAGGCCGATGTCCAGCAGTGGACTTCCAACGGTTGATATGATGACTGTAGAACTAAAAACGTCCTTAAGCTGCGGTCCGCACCCTCATTGCGCTCGCCGAGTCGAAATCACGTTTGCTTTTAAAAATAACTCAAGTTCGCGACGCACACCTGAAAACGATAAATTTGCCCGGCCATTATTTAAAATGGCGGACAAACTCATTATCGAACTTCGAAAAGGATCAGCATTTAAAAATACAATTGGGGTAAGTTCAAAATTAGGAAGAATATAAATAACATGTTTTGAGCAATGTTATTGAGTTATATAGGTATAAGTACTTCGTTCCGGTTCAAACTAACTTATTTTAGACATTTTCAAAATACTGTGGCACTTTTAAACATTGGGCTACGCAAATGAATAAGGTTTATAAACCCTTCTTAAAAAAAATTACCATTGTCTATCCAGCCTTAACTACATTAATAATATAAAACTTGAATTACAACCATATAGATAAAAGAATAGTTCTTTGAATTTCACTTAAACTTCAATAATCCCAGGAAAAATGTCGTGCATTTTTATTGGGAGTGTGGGTTAAGTTTCTCACAGGTGGCGCATTCTATTAACATGTACACACGCGCCCTCACAAACTGTCCTGGAGGAAACCCAGGACGTGCGGCGTGACGGGCTGGAACAAAACCTTTCATTTGTATGCGCAGGAGACTCTCGAGGCAACTTTATGAGCTGGGAATGGCAACTCAGTAAAATTAATTTTAATATCGATTGCTTTATGCCCGTTTTATACTTTTAAATGGAGAACTTGAGAATTGAATAAGAGAAAAAACACAATTCACTAAGTAAAAATAAATATAATCATCATTATCATTATAGCGAAAGACCTCCTCAAAAAAGTGGGAGAGCTGCGCTCTACGATTGCCAACACGCTTGCCCAGCGTGCTGGCAATCGTAGAGCGCAGCTCTCCCGACGGAAATGCGGCTGCGGATGCCCTATTCCCCACCCTGTGCATTTGAGCTATACTGTTTTGGGTAGATATACCTCCATCTGTCGGTTCTGGTACCTTCGTCGCCTCTTACGACACTCGGTACAGAGGAAGGTACTATTCTACTCTGCCGGTACCGTACAGTTAATAATAATAAACTCATAATCAATACTTTGTCAGTTGCAGTCATAACTTCGCAATAGGAACATTGGTCCAATATTTTCCCTTACGCAGTGTAACTCTTAATGATTGTGATCCTAAATCAATCCCGACATGTTGGAACTGTATCATAACAATGTAAAGTAACTACTTCTTGACACTATATTAGTTGTATAAACATTATGTTTATAATATTTAATATGTTAGTAAATGGCACGAATATCATAATAGGACAGTTATTAACGTGCATAATTTATAACCTCAGAACATCTGGTTTAGGAAGGTTTGCCAATTGGAATAGTGCCCCACTTGTTAATTCACATTTCCTGGTAACAAAACTTTGTTGAAACACGGATATCAGATACGATCAGATGTATTCTTGGAGCCATAAATAATATAAACAGGAACTAGGTTAATACTCAAAACGGTCTGAAGCGTATGTAACTGGCTCATACATCATGACATCTGAACTTCAATAACTAAAATATCACTGTCACTTTCACCTGAGAAGTCTTGTGCATCTCAAACTCGACTATCACTTCTGCAAATTAACATGTTCTAATTATAGCTGTGAGGTACCGGCAGAGTAGAATAGTACGTCCCCCTGTACCCGGTGTCGTAAATGGCGACTGAGTTACAGGAACCGACAGGTGGCGGTATCCCCACCCAAAGCAGTGTAGTTCAATTGCAAAAGGAGGATAGGCAGCAGCATCCTCGTTGCGAAGCTACGCTCTGTGATTACCATTACTCCTGCCCAGCGCGGCAATTATGGCCAAAAATCTCTCTGTCTTGCGGAGGCTTATGTTCAAACGTGGACTTTTTATGGCTGATATGAAGATGATGAAAATTTATTTAATTATTTTACATCACCTCACTGTATGAAAATTACAATGCGCGCAAAGGATGACCACAAGTATATTCTAAAAATTAAGAATTGCTAGAGATAATCCCTATTCAATTATTGCTTTTATTACATCGTTTTAAGTAAATTAGGTATATTATGTATCTGTTGGTTGAGTACCAAATTAAAAATTATTATCTTTTACATAAACTTTTTAGTTTAGACGGAATTTGTGTAAAGACTCCGTACATTTACAAACTTATATATTGATATCAATAAATGTATTGTTGCAGATGATTTGGGCTCAGTGGTAGTGGTGCCGACGAACCAGCGGATTCGGATAGCCTGTGGGTCGCCCTTGGTTGGCAGCAACCAGAAGGTCCATTGGTTCAAGGATGGACATCCCCTCAAAGGCGCAATCGCGCAACAGAAGCAATGGTATGAAACAGTTTTTTATACAACAAGTTGTAATCTAGCCTGAACTTTTCCAGAAACATTTTCAAATGCCCATAAAATAACGTATTTATTATTAACTAGCTGTGCCCGCGACTTCGTCCGCGTTGATCGTTTTTGGGTACCATACCTCTTTAGCTTAACTTATATAAAAACTTTGAATGTCATGTTTATTTATATCGAATCAATGGCCTGAAAAATAAGTTTCAAGTTTCTAGCTCAAAAAATAGCCATACAACTTTTCAACCCCCCTTTTGACCCCTTACAACCCTTATTTCGAATTAAAAAGTATCGGTCCCGTTAATAACAACTTTCTTTTAAATAATGAACAAAACGGATTGCAGAAACTATGAGGTATAAATCTTTCGCTGCGATTTAACTAATAAGCTAATCCATCATTAAATAGTCTCTACGAACTACCAGTACACCGGCTAATTCAGACCCTTTAAATTCTATCCCTGAATTAGAATAAAAGCACGAAAGATATCGTTTAACCGAGCTAGCGTCAATATTTACTCGACTAGCGCCTGCACTGAAAACACGAGCAATATCTCACGGTCGGCGGTCCGTGCTCGGAGATCTCCACGAGGCATCTCCAAACACACCGCCCATCAAAACAACGTATCAAATCAATCTTCGGTTCTATATTAGAGAATGCATCTACGGACGGATAACTTTCCTGCGTTTTGCTTGAGATTAGCACATCTTGCGGACTGTTTTATTGCGTTGTGTTTTGCTTTATCTTTAAAACTATTTATGTTGATGTTCAGGCATAATCTTGATTAGATATCTGTGGTGGAGGGAATATCTACGCGTTTATTTATAAACGGTGTTCAAGTTCTACCTGTTGGCAATCCCAGTCAGTCAGTCAGCTAAGCCGAGAGGTACCGGCAGAGTAGAATAGCACCTCTCTCTGTAACAGGTGTCGTAAGAGGCGGCTAAGATACCAGAACCGATAAATGGCGGTATATCCATCCGAAACAGTGTAGCTCAAATGTAGAGGGGATGGGCAACAGCATCCCCGTCGCGAAAGCTGCGCTCTGCGATTGCCAACACGCTTGCCCAGCGCAGCAATTATAGGCAAAATCCCCCCTTTTTTGGGGAGGCCTATGTCCAGCAGTTGACTTCGAATAGCTGTAATGAGATTATGATGAAGTCACCTTGACTTATTTACATACCAAACATACCAACCGAATTACATTTTCAGGTTACGGATTCGATCGTTTAAAGTTAAAGACGCCGGTGTTTATACCTGTCAGTCCGAAAAGTACGGAGTCCTAAACATCACCATCAAACACAAACCAGATAACGACGATGACGATGAAGCTTTGGAAGGTAACTTACACACGCTCCTCTTTAATAAACTACTAGGATGTAATACCACCATCTGATCTGCGTAGTGATAAAAGCAATCATAGCGAACATTGTCACCTGAGTATATTACGTTGCATCGCCCAGTAAATTTACTTCCTCTCACATTATCATCAGGATTATACATATAAATAGACGGGAGTGAGATTGGATACCGCAGACTATTATTTACTCCTGGAGTCCTGAAATACAAGCGCAATCTCAGGCACCAGTATCCCAAAATATTGTGTGTTTGTACTATCATTATTCTATTTCATTTTTGTTTTGTTATTATTATTAATTTCTAACATACAATTACGATGCATTTCTTCTAACATAAAATATTGTAAACATTTAATATTCTGGCGGAAAACAAATATTTATTATTTTATTTATTACCAGTATTTTTAGAACTGTATCTTATAAAAATATTTTGCACAGATCAATCTAATGTAAAATAAAAATAAGTATACATGGATCTCAAGATCCCGATGTATTTTGGGAGTAATTCTGCTGGGAAATAACCCTCGATGCCAATGCACTCCCGTCAAACGTCCAGTTATTTTCAATAGCATTTTATTGACATCTTTATTAAACAGATGTGCAAACATCGCGTTGGATGCAGCGGCGAATGCTGCGTTGTTGCATCCATGTGGATACATCTTACATAAATATTGTTTTTGGAGGAGACCAAAGCCGAAATTATGTCGCGACAACACTCCAAATAAACAGTTCACCGTGAGAATCGTTATTATAATGTGATGCAAACATTTAGCAAATTAAATGTAGGAATTATGCTCTTCAATAACATTGCAATTAATCAGGAATTGATAAAAATTAGGGATATAAAAATTGTATCACCTTAAAAATAATGTATTATAAAAAATAGGAACTTTATATAGGATATACATTCCTTCGCGATCTCACTGTTACCTACACATGTACCTACACGAATTTATATGAACAAAAACTAAATTTCTAGAGTACCAGTCAGATATCGACGTGGACAGACCCATGCCAGAGATACTATCCCAGCACAAAGCGGCTTCTCTTATCGAAAACAACACAATAGAAGACGCGAAGAATACGAACCTTGAAAACAAAACGTATGACAGAAACTACAAATACGACAGTTCGAAAGACGAAGACCCCGACGAGAAGAACGAGAAAGACCACCCAGGGTATGGACACGAGGACCCGTCGGTCAACAAGTTTCCACCGAGGTTCAAACATCCAGCCAGAATGTACTCCATGGACATGAAACCTGCCGGAAACTCCATCAGATTTAAATGTCAAGCAGAGGGTACGTTCTTTATATTATTTTAAGAAGAATAGAACAATTTAAAAAAACACGTTTTTTAAGGACATCCAATTAAAAATAGTTTCTCTTTCTTTAATTTGTGTATTACTGTGAAAAAAATCGAAAAATATGCCAAAAAGCGTAAATTTATAAACTATACTTATTTTTTAGTTTGATGAGAATAATGTGATATACGTACGGATTATTGTATTGACACCGGTTTTTGTATATAGTTTAAGTATACAGAGTTTAAATTTAATATATCCGTAGAAAATCGAGTTCAAACTAGTCGTTACTAACAAACACAGGTGAAGCTAATAAAAGCGTGTTAATAATTGATAACACGTCACAGAATAACAACATTATTATATACTAGGGTATATTATATAATATAGCTTTGTAAGCTAGTTAATCTAACATGTGATTTCTTCTTATTGGGGTCAACAAAAATGTTTTTAGTATATATATTAAAAAGTAGCTTTATATAATTTATTTAGGCTTAAACTTGGTCGAGTAGAACACACTAGAAAAGGAAAAAATAAAGTTTAAACCTTAATTATGCAATTTTTTTATGTACTGGAAATTTTTAATTATTTGGAAAGTAGAAATTCTATTGTAGCACCTTTTATAATTATTATACTGTTCTATTTCCAGGAAATCCAACACCAAATATAACTTGGATGAAAAATGGTGGACCAGTCATCAGAAACTACTTTCAGCCACAGTATGGGAAATGGGCCATGGCATTGGAGGAACTCAGCAAGACTGACAACGGAAATTACACCTGCGTCGTTTGTAACGAGCTGGCCTGCATCAACCACACCGTGACTCTCCACGTGCAAGGTGAGGCGGAAACTTAGACATAATGTTCTATATGACAAATAATACATGAATAAAGTATCTTATGGACTACAAAATAGGGTTCTCTAAAAGGGAATAAAGAGGTTTCTAAAGGGTCGGCGGTGCGCGGACGATGCCTCGGTGCTGTGATCATCCATAGACTGCGGTAACCGCTTACCAACAAGCGAATCGCATGCTTTTTTGCCATTTGTGATATTTAATAAGTAATGTATAAAAAATCATGCTTCCAAATAAAAAAAAAATAGCAAGTGAAAAATAATTCTTATTATAAATTAAAAATATTGAAGAATGAAAATATATTGTGTAGAAAAGCACTTAAGTTTGTTGTAACTACAGAACTGATTTTCAATTTTTTTTCACTATATAAAATTATATTTTTGGAGTAACAAAGGCGAAAAGTATTATATTTACAAAAATATATAGAGACCTACTTAAAAGGAAAATATGTAAACAGAATGTACGAATTAATTTTTATAATTTCCTAACGAATAAACTTAAAAACCATAGGACCGGTTTCAAAAACTCTTAGAGGTTACTTGGTTAAAACCGTGGGACGCTCATTTTTTAATATGTCAAAAAACATTGGTCCCAAATAATTATTTATTATTCGATTAATAAAAACGAATCGTTTCATAGAACGCTATCCGTCGAAGCCTTATATAAAAGAAGGCTACCCTGGAAACATCACTGTGCTGGTAAACGACACCGTCCGGCTGTCCTGCCCTCCCATCTCCGACTTGGAACCCCACGTGGCTTGGGTCCGACCTTCCAACAACACACTGTTGGAAGATAAAACAATCTCAGTTGACTCGACAGTGGAGGTTGATACTTTTGTTACGGTGGTGGACGTTGTCTTTGTTATATGTAAACATGTTTCGTCACTAACAAGATCTCCATGCCACGGATGTTACGACGAATGATGAACTGACGCTCACATTTATGTCACATAAATATATAATCTTTAACAAATATGATATAACACAAGTTTACTGGATTCATTGTAAATTAAGTAAAATCTTGTTGTCTTCTTACGAGATTTTAAGCTTTGAAAAATACTATATGCTATTAAAATTAAAAAATTAACATTTACTAATGCACAAAACTTCGAAAGAAAATGAAGTAAAATCTTCATTATCGCTTGCTTCAAATTGGTGCAAGTTTAACAATTGAGTGTTTATGAGTTACCTACAACAATTTTCTTCTAGTAACTATTCTTTTTCAAATCTTTGTGCTTATAATTAATTATATAGATTCTTTAGAGATTCTAATATTCTCAAGCCTAATAATATCATGCAGTGAATATTCGTAACACCCGTGGTTGGTATTAGTGAAATATCCCTAACTGGTTCTCCAATAATTAGCGGTGAAAATTGGTATTATATTCGTTGTCTTAAGGTGTTGGACATTTTTATAAGTAAAACTGTTGTCAATAATCCGGTGGTTGGCGCAGGAGCTATGTAAACTCATAGAGTTTTATATACTGTAAACATACATTGCACCATCGTCTTTACAATATAGTGAACTGGGAGGTAGATATATATCACATGAAATATCTTGACTGTAAAAAAGTACTGACAAAATCTAAGACTTAAAAAGAGATTGAGGCATTGTTGGATTGGTATACAACAGCGCGTTCGTACTCCTCTCTCTGTCACACGCACACACACACACACACATGCGCAGGCACACACAAACACACACAAATATTATTATTCCAATTTGAATTATGTAATTTTAAAACGACTATTATATATTATTTTTAAAGAAGAGCGGTGTCTCCTGGATCAGGATTAAATGCTATAACCTATGTCTGCAGGTGATTTGTTAGTAGTCACATCATTAAAGACCTGTTAAAGCCTTAAAAAGATAAGGAAAATTTCCATTAACTGGTAGTGAAGCGTGGGATAGATATATTTATTACCTAAACATTCTACATTCAGACATTAAAACCTTGAAGTAAATAAGAAAAATAAATACCCCATTGAAATTTATACTAATATCATAAAGCTAAAAAGTTTGTTTGTTTGAACGCACTAATCTCAGGATTCGCTGGTTCGTTCATTTATCGAGAAAGGCTATGTAACATCACGCGAGGACCAATAATAGTGTAGCATAAATGATACCAGGTTTGTTCTACAACTTACGTGGGACAAACCGCGGGGCGCTGCTAGCTAATTACATACAGTAAACAATATAGTACATAGTGCCATTGATTATTCACAAATTAAAATGCAAACTATGCAGCCAACGTATTTACTGGAGGATCGTTAATGTACACGATGTACAAATGAAACGTGCTAAGAAAATAAATTGTGTGATTACTGCAGTGAAAAAGTGTTAACCGAGGGATCGTTTTCGATTTTGTAGAAAGGTTATACGCGAAGCCGGTGCTCACTCGCGGGGCGGACAACGAGACCAAACTCATCGGCGAGACCGCTATGTTCAGTTGCGAGTTCCTCTCCGACTTTCATCCATTCGTTACCTGGATGTTCTTCAATAGAACCAAGTACATGTACGGCGAGATCGACGATAGCAACTCGTCCACAATAGAGATTATTTATAATGACAAATATAAGATCACGGTGAGGGTTGAGAGCTAACGCATGGTGTGGGCGTGCATGGTTTGCTTTGAGTGCTGCTTGGTGAATTCTTGCGATATCGGATCTGTAGATACCGTTGATCTGGTCGACGATGCTGCTTGTACGTATTTATTCGTATTTAATACGAAATACGTATATTGTCTGGATGATAATTATTTAACAATTATGTTGAAACATATTTAGTTATAGATTTGTATTGCAAATGAAATAAATAGAAGCATGACTAATATTAAGCATGACATTACATGTATATCGCAAAAGTGGGTGTTACGTTATAACTTAATAAATCAAGACGTAACCCACATTTTACTAAGTATTTGTGATGCGTACTGCATGGTGTAACTGTTCCGCAAACATTTCTGATGTCTAATTTAGATTTATATTTGCCGATTGTTATTTTTGCTTAAAAGCAGAATCAGATCATATATCTGAATCTCACAAATTTCGTAACGAAACAGATCAAGCGATGAAATTATGTTAATTTATGATATTTGTGAAACTGGTGAAATAAAATTTCGTAACCAAACTTTTTTATATGAAATTAGTTTATTGGCTTTCAGAGTGTTGTTTTTTGGTTATTTTATTTGCGTGTGGTTTGTATTTGCTTTGTTATATACAACTAAATTCACGTATTAATATGGCTATGAATGTTTCAGAGTGATAATCCAAAAGACAGACCAGAACAATTAACTATATACAACGTTACAAAGGAAGATGAGGGCTGGTACGTTTGTATCGCTCTCAATTCTTTAGGAAATACTACAGCGAAAGGATACCTTACTGTGCTTGAGTGTAAGTAGTCAATTGCTTTGTAGTCGTTATTATATAGAAGTGAGTCTAACAACACCCTATAGGGTGTTGTTAGACTCACTACATTGTCGTTTATTCTTTAGAGGTCAGATAGAAACAAGTATCTAATATTTGTTTGAAAATTTCAGCCTTGCCAGAAAAGGAGCCTTTGGACCACGGGAAACATACATTACTAATTAATATATTGACCGCTGTTCTCGGTGCAATGTTTTTCGTCGCTGCCATTATAGTGGTAATGATTTTCAAGAAACTGAAGAGGGAGAAAATAAAGAAGCAGCTGGCAATAGAAACGGCGAGAGCGGTCATCGTAACTCACTGGACGAAGAAGGTCACGGTGGAGAAACCACAAATGAACGGATCAACCACCGAAACTACAGACGGATTGGTAAGTTTATTTTTAATAATTCAGATAATATCTCATATATCGACCTGATTTGGTGATAGTAGCTTGACGCACTTATATTACTAGTATCAGTCGGCAGAGGTATTACAAATGCGGTACTTGGATAGATATTTTAAAAAATCAGACAAATAAAACACAAATATTTTCCATGTACATATTTGTCTTGGGTTTGGATTCTACGACCTATAAGTGTGAGTATAGGGACAGAGTAGAACAGTACCTCCCCCTTTACCAGGTGTCGTAAAAGACGACCAAGACACCGGAACCGACAGATGGCGGTATATATATATCCGTAACAGTGTAGCTCAAATGCACATTATCCCAGTCGCGAAGCTATTCTCTGTGATTGCCAACACGTTTGCCCAACGCGGCAATAATGAGCAAAATCCTCCTTTTTTGGGGACCTGTTCAACTGTGGACCTTCGATGGCTGATATGATGATGATAGGGATATAATTGAATGTGTCATTGAGCCAATTGAAACTACGGTCATTGTCAACCATATATGAGGTTTAATATGCGTAATGTTTTTCCAGGTTTATTCAGTCCATTCTAACTTGTCCAATGGATTGCCGATTCTTTATATTTTGTTGCTTTGTATTATAGTTGATGCCGGTTGTCAAGATCGAAAAGCAGAAGCTGTCACAAGTGCAGGGCAACACGAGCGACTCCATGCTTATGTCGGAGTACGAGTTGCCGGTCGACGTTGACTGGGAAGTCGCCCGGGACTCGTTGGCGCTGGGCAAGGTCCTGGGAGAGGGAGAGTTTGGCAAGGTGGTGAAAGCAGAGTGCGTGGGCATACTCAAAGCTGGAGTCAATTCTGTTGTAGCTGTTAAAATGTTGAAAGGTAAGGACGAAAATATATTTCGGAATTTTAGCCAAGTAATTGAAGAGATTCTGACAATTATTTTTTAATGTAAATATTTTCTTTTCTTTCTTATGATATGCAGCACTAAAATATTTTTTTTTAAGTTCGTATAAATTTCTATATACAGACAATGCCTAAGCCTTAATGCAATTTTAAGTGCTGAATGTCTTTTTGAGATCAGTCCCTTTTAAGATCAGCTTTCAGATGGTTAGTATTGTAAACGGTTTCAATAAGTTTAAACAATTTGTAAGAAGCTAAAAGACCATAAAAAAGAATAAAAATATTTTAACCAAATATATAGATATAAACTAACCACATAAATTGTTAACAGAGGGTCACACAGATGCCGAGATGATGGCGCTGGTTTCCGAAATGGAGATGATGAAGATGATCGGCAAGCATGTGAACATCATCAACTTGTTAGGCTGCTGCACGCAGGATGGACCATTGTATGTCATCGTGGAGTACGCTCCGAACGGAAACCTCAGGGAGTTCTTACGGAACCATAGACCTGGCAATAGGTACGAAAAATAATACTGCAGAAACAATAAATTTATGTATGTACCTACACAGTACATACATAGTCTTATGTACTTATATGATGTATATAAATGTTTTTCAGATATGAGTCTGACACAGATCACATAAAAGACAAGAAGACATTGACGCAGAAGGACTTGGTGTCATTCTCGTATCAAGTCGCAAGAGGCATGGAATATTTGGCGTCAAGAAGAGTAAGTCTGTTACTACAATTTTTAAGGCGGGCCCGATGGCGCTTTTTGTAGTGATCCTATTTTGTATGCGGTCGTGGGTTCGATTCCCACCCAGGACAAATATTTTTATAATTAATATTTGTATTTGTTCTGTGTTACTTATATGTATTCAAGAATTATATTTGTAATACCTCTGTTGTCTGATATCCGTATTGTAAAAATGCTTAAAGCCTCAGAACCGCCCAGAGTCAGGTCAACGTGTGAGATGTCGTACAAGTCCAAGTTTATTTATTATTAATCTAAGTTTATTCGCTGCTAATTCGGCCCTTTTTTCCCCTTCAGACGAAAGTAATCTCCTTTTAACTTTAAAGCATAATAGTGAATTATTATTGTTAATACAATACTAGCTATGCCGGCGATTGCGTCTGAATTATGAAGACAAACTCAGCGCACGCAACGAAAGATTTCAAAAAAGCCTTTATGTTTGGCACGCTTTTGTCACATTTTTGTTTAGATGGTCAGATGGTCCGCACATATAAGTCGTAGCGTGAAATTATAAAGCGTAAGTTACTCCTTATATCAGCTTTCTGCCAGTTAAAGTCATATTAAAATCGGTCCAGCAGTTTTAGAGATTAACTCAAATGAACAGACAGATAAACATTTTATTTTTGAGCTACGCTATATGTATATGTACCGTTTATATGTATATATAAAACGTTACATCTATACGCACTGAGTAAAAAGCAATTATTGTTATATTTTCAAACAGATACTACAATTTTAATTAAATGTACATAATTATGAAAGGCACATTACCGTATATTATTGTTGGGCGTTGGTATAAATTTAGACGTCTATCACTGTTTTTTAAACAATTTTGTTTTGTGCAGTGCATTCATCGCGACTTGGCGGCTCGTAATGTACTCGTGTCGGACGACTGCGTGCTCAAGATCGCTGACTTTGGCCTGGCCAAGGACGTTCAAAGTAACGATTATTACAGGTACATAAATTATACATATACTCATTGCTGTGTGATACCGGCAGATCAGAATAATACCTCTTCCTGTACCAGGTGTCGTAAAAGGCGAATTAGGTATCAGAAACGACAGATGGCAGTATATCCATCCAAAGCGGTGTAGCTCAAATACAACAAGGCGGGTTTTCCAGCAGCATTTCCATCGCATTATGGGCAAAATCCCCCTTTCTTAAGGAGGCCTATGACCAGCAGTGGTCGTTGTACGGCTGCCATGAGGATGATTATGACACTTAATCATTGTATCACTGATGTATACTGTTGGGCACAGGCTCTACCAAGAAAAGTGACTTTTGCTCTTAATTACCGCGTTGAGCAAGCGGGGTTGCAATTACAGAGCGTAGCTTCGCGGCAGGTATGCTGCTGCCCATCCCCACTCTGTAGCATTTGAGCTACACCGCTTTGGATGGATATACCGCCATCTGTCGTTTCTGGCACCTCAGTCGCCTTTTACGACACCTGGTGCCGCCCTGTACCATATGTAGAGGGAACTTTGACTTTTTGAAAGAGTGTATTTTATGGACTTCAAATATTATTTCCAAGACATTTTCGATTTTTTTTAATCAATATAAAAAAAATTTACACTTATCTAATTAAAAAACATATATTTCTCTGTTCTAATAACAAATTTAGTCAAATTTTATAACAGTTTGAAACATTGGTACTATGTATTTTATCATTACAGAAAGAAGACCGAAGGTCGACTGCCAGTGCGATGGATGGCACCAGAATCCTTGTACCACAAAATGTTCACCACGCAGACGGACGTGTAAGTATACATCATAGGAAAAATAATAGAAAGAACAACTACCAACAGAGTTAAAAAAATTAAACAGAAACTGGCTGGTACTTAAAATATTTAGTTAAAAAGTCTTTTCCGTTTTTCCATGACCACAAACCTTGGTCGCTTGATAGTCTCAGACCTATGATTCTATAAGTTTTCAGACACATAGGACATCAGGTAGACTTATATTAATCTAGTCTGTTTTCTTTACATAGACCACATATAGACTCAAAAGAAAATTAGAATGTTGTATATCCAACATCCTTAACTTAGCAAGGTCGTATGACTCTGGTACATGTACCAGAGTCGCATCTGTCGCCCGCTTGGTGGTATTGCTCGCATTGATATGCTTCAGTGGGAAGTTAAAGACAAGCTATTAGGTTCCTGGGTGCAAGTTAGGTAACTAAAAAGCTCTAAGTCACAAGGGTGGCAATGGGTGTCGCGATGGGTAGACGTGATGGCGATTGCTGCTGCTCATCCCTTCTGTTACTTTTGAGCTACGCTATATCACATCATATTGCTTTATTTGGAATATTTCGCTAGCCGAGAGGTACCGGCAGAATAAAATAGTACCTCGCTCTGTACTAGGTGTCGTAAGGCCATTATGGTACCAGAACCGACAGATGGCAGTATATCCTTCCGGAACAGTTTAGCTCATATGCACAGAGCGGGGATGGACAGCAGCCTCCTCTTTGCGAAAGCTGCACTATGCGATTGCCAACAAGCTCAACGCGGCAATTATGGGCAAATTCCCCGTTTCTTGGGGAGGCTTATGTCCAGCAGTGGACTTCCAATGCCTGATATGATTTTGCTTCGACACCTAGTACAGGGAAGTACAATTCTACTGTGCCAGTACGCCACAGCTGTACTGACTGTAAATGTTGTGGAGCAGATGGTCGTTCGGTGTGCTGCTGTGGGAGATCATGACGCTGGGGGGCACGCCGTACCCCACCGTGCCGGGCCAGTACATGTACCAGCACCTCAGCGCTGGTCACCGAATGGAGAAGCCGCCGTGCTGCAGTCTTGAGATGTAAGTTAAGCTGTAAGCTAATCAGATGCACTAATGAATACTTCCACTTTCTGTTTGATATATTTTAGGTATTTATAAAAAAATCGTGCACTAAAACCTGTTTTAATACGGATAAAATTTTGCTTATTGTGTATAGTTTGAACCGACTATAGGTTAACTCAATTGATATTCGAATTTTCTTTTCATAATAACCATAAATATTTAAGACGTTCACTGTTCATGAATGGAGATCACAGATCGTAAGACTAACTAAATCTAACAAAAATTAAAATAATCAATCTTTTTAGAAATTCTATAGGAAATCTTTTGATGAACCCATCATATTATTTAAGTTGTTCACAGAATTGTTTTAGGTATATATAAATAAAACATACTTTTACTATTTATAAAAAATATATATATTGTATTTTATTTAATGCAATAGTTTTCGTCAAATATCTCCTTTTATAAAATAAATATTTCCATTACTCTTATATAGATTAAGGTTAGCTCGAGGATTCTTTTAATTTTCTTTTCTATAGTTAATAACATATTCGTTTCTTATCACGTTTCAGATATATGTTGATGCGCGAGTGCTGGTCGTTCTCGCCCGGCGACCGGCCGTCGTTCGCGGAGCTGGTAGAAGACCTGGACAAGATACTGACTGTCACCGCCAACCAGGAATACCTCGACCTTGGCCTCCCACAGCTCGATACCCCACCATCCTCTTATGACGGCTCCGGGGATGAGAGCGATAGTGAATTCCCCTTCATTAAGTAGGGGTTGCACTGCTTTGACCTGATTTGAAGACACTACATCTTAGACTAGTGACTTCTTTAAAGTACAAGAGATCAAATATTCTTCATTATCACCATCATTATATCAGTCATAAGACAGTGACTGTTTGACATAGGCGTCTCAAATATTAACAGTTGTATGCGGCCTGTGTCCAGCGCCTCCCTGCAGTTTTAGTCTGAGCGTCTATGCACCTTGTGGAAAGGCTTCCATTGGTCTCCATTCCTGAAACATACGGCTCCATCGGCCGTCAGATCTACGGCCTACTGCAATTCAACTTACTAATTCGCCGGGCTATATCGGTAGCTTTGGTCTTATTACGGAACTCCTCATTCCTGATTCGATCGCGCAAAAAGGCAAATAATTATATTAAATAGCTCTATAATTAAGAGAGTAAATTTTCGTCACATAGCTAATCTATGCCGTTCAGTGCGCTTCAAGATCAGGTCTTATTGGCTCAACAGTTTCTCACGCAGTGAGTGGTCCACCAAAGAAATGTTGACGTTTCAAGTAATGATCTCCAGCATCATTACGCTGTATTAATCCTTTAATTATCTAAGGAATACGAAACTGTCACGGTAGAAATGTGCTTCTGATGCAACATTATATTGTTGAAGATGGATTGATAAAATTAATCTGGGGTTTCAAATAGCTTGATTGTAGCTGGTTCAATGTCTAGGGTAATTTAGCAACATTATTTTGTATGTCCGAGTATTATGATAAGATTTAATATAAGTATGCTATTTCCCACCTTGTTTGCTGTGTGGTCAACCGGGTAGGTTATTGTATTGTGGTTGATTCAATGTTATTTTATATTATAGGTTGGATGTTATGTAATGTCAGGTGTGAACTTATGTTATTTTAGCTATTAGTGTCGTATTATACGTATGTTTATTTTGCTATAATAATTCTATAGATTATATGTAATTTATATGTATCTATAGAATTAATTACATTTTATATATTTGTGTACCATGAATAATATTCTTATATATTATGAGAATGTTATTATTATTTATTATTTAAGTTGTACAAAATAATGTACTTTTAAAACCGACTATACAAAGCGCGTCGGGAAATAGAAAGTAAATACAAATACATAGTACATACAGTCGCATTGAAGACCTCTTCCTATTTTAAGTTAAAAATGGAATTTATAGTAGATACATCAGAGTAACTCGAAATGCAATTAGTATTGTGCATTTTAACTACGGCGATTCTGTAGCAGCCAATGTTTAAAAGTAACTGCTTACCAATAGAAGGCTGTAAAAAAGAAAGAAAGTTTATTAAATGACCTTAAACAATAAGGGAGGTTCTTTTAATTGTTAAAAGTTATATTGTTTACATTCTGTATTGCTCGTTGTAAACTTATTAACTGACTCCGAAATAAGTAGCTTAAAGCACTTGTGATAAATGAAATTAAAATTATATAATAAATATACCCAGATACATTCATGTATGTTTGTCCTGGGTGGTATAAAACGCACCATCGGTCAGGTCAAAGTAGGTTTTGTTGTACTCGATAAAAAATTAATTTAACATCAATATGCTGTGGTATTCCTCTCTGTAAACAAAAATGGAACTAATAAACCTCTAATTTCATTTCTATATTCTGTTTTGGCTTATGTGTAGGTACACCAAACTGAATATATTCAGGTATTATGGTATAGATTTTAATTATGTAAAACAAAGAATTGCATAATATTCTCACGTGTTTGTAAATATATATTTTAGTTGTAACTTTGGCGTAGTTCTATCGAGATATATTATTGTTGTAAATAAATAAGGTTATAGAACCAAAGTTATCACATAAGTTATTTCGTTTTTAAGAGGCATTTTTAGATATCAGTATTTTAGGTCTATTCTGAAGGTGACCTTGGTTTGACGCATTATGATATGTTTAATGTCTAGTCTGCATGTCGTATTTCTTTGTATTAAGTTAATTAGCATATGTATAAAAAGAAATATATTTACGTTCGGAAAGTTCGAGCAGGGACTAGAAGACGCAGAAATTTTAATTTTTCATGAAATATGAACTCAACCGATGAATCACAAACAAACATATCCAAAAAAACTTTTGTAAAATGTTTTATTTATTTATAAAGTAGTTAGTAATTTTCATAAATATTGAATAATTCCTAAATACAAAAATCTTTTGTAATATAAAATTTAGTTATACGAAATTGTATTTTTTATGTAAATGTAATAAACAGGATCACTTGTATGTTTTCTGGATGCGATTATAACTGGTAGTTGAGAAGTTTCTTCGTGGAACAACACTTCTGAAACCTCTTTAACTGAATTAAATGTTTACCATATACCCTTTAATGTAATGTTGCATTTAACCACCAAATTCTTTGTACTTAATTACAGTTAAGCTAATTTAGTGTACCCCTAGTTATTGCCCCGAACTTCATATTTGAAATTAAAAGTATTTTGTAAATATGTATACATTTTTAGAGTATAGACCTTATATTTTTGAAACTTTATTGTGTTTCGTTATGATGTTTAGGTATTAAATGGTAATTTGGTGTTGAGAAAGTGTATTGTTTGTATATTTGACTGTATGGGATTTCATGTTATGGAAATAAAACGACGGATGAGCACGATGTACGTCCTTTTATTTTCTCTGTTAATTTAACATCCAATTTCCTGGAATTCCCCGCGGTTGCCCTTGCGGAATTCCTGTCCTCGTGTGAATACAATATAGCTTGTTAGTTTTTCATAATGAGGCGATCTGTTAGAGAAAGAATATTTAAAATTGGTTGAGTACTTCAAGTATATTCATTAGAAACCCACAAAAATAATTTTAATACGCTAAATTCGGGAAATATGTAGCTTTCGTGAAAATAAGATAAAGATGCTATAGGTTTTTGCAATTCGACGTCATGTTGTGTCTATTACTTTGGCCTATTGGCCCTATTCTTGCCAGCCCAGTTCCCCGCAGAAGTGCAGGGATCCTTTATAGTCGCTGGTATATTTTCAGCTCAAGACAGTCCATGATGGCATAATTGACTGTTTCTTTGCTTCTGACCTGGTTCCTATGCAGGCTCAATAGTGTGCTGCTGGTGATACCAAGAATGAGCAGGTGTTTGTTCAGCAGGGTTTTCCCGGTGTACGCTCCCACCAAAAGCTGCAGCTGTGCTTGATGGTGGGTATCACTTCTCTGGTTTATTGGTATATGAAAATGCCAAAGCCGTATATTTGATGTTCCATTGTTGTATTCTGGAGCAGCATGCCAAGTTTCGAACTCGACCTCTTTTGTGCTCACTCAACGGCTGTTTCATTGCCTCGTACAGCACTGTGACTGTATCAGTAATAGTCCATCGTTGTAAAGGGAAATGAAAATAACAAAAAAATAAATATAATTCGCCTCTTCATAATATTAGTATTTATAGATAAAAAGGAGTGTCTGTTTTTTTATTCCGAGTAAACTAGAACTAAAAACTACAGATATTTAAGAATCAAAGGTAGGCAATCCTCGGCATAGGCACATAGGTAGTCCCTTTCTTCTCCTAATATCGTTAGTCTGAAAATCATGATCCCTAAAGCATTTGCTACGGTTATCACTATCCATAATGTTTGCGTATTAGAAATTTTGCCGTCGTCTTTAATTCTAATGGTTTTGTGTCCTAATATCAGGTATTTAAATAATAACTTAGATATTCTTTTTTTTAAATTGCCAGTGTTATATTGAATAATGTATGTCTGTAGAATGGTAGTTTATAATTATATCGTTGGTCTTAATGATTATTTGCAATAATATTCTTAGTTCAAATAAATAATTTTGTTAGACCAAATGTAACTTAAAGTTGTTTTATGAATCTAAACCTTTTTGTTGTGATGTACCGGCAGAGTAGAATAGTACCTCCCTCTGTACCAGGTGTCTTAAGAGGCAATTGAGGTACCGAATCCGGCGGATGGTGGTATATACACCTGAAACAGTGTAGCTCAAATGCACAGGGTGGAGATGGGAAGCAGAATCCCCGTCGTGAACGATTGCCTGAGACAGCTAATGTGCAAGTCGTGCCGAACCCATAAGGTAAAAATTAAAAACGCAAGACGATCCTACGGAAACATATTCTCGGGATAAAAAAGTATTTACAAATATATAAGTATATGCGTATGTGTCACTGCAAACTGTCAATATTCTCTGTGCTAATAACATTGGAAACGATTATTTTGTAGAAACAAAGAGATCCAAAGAAAGGCATACAATAAATCACAGATATATGTTCAAAATGTTTATTTGAATTGATTATTTTTTCTCATAATTTACAGATTGGCTACAGAGTCGTACAAAATTAAATCTTCTATACAATAAAACAATGTGTGAAAACTTTTCATCAAAAAAATAACTTGTTTATTCTTGAATAGGCACAGAGTTCTAGTTCACAGAACAAAGGCATGTGTGCCACATCGTTGGTAATAAAAGAGATATTTTAAAATAAAAGAAAAAAATAACATACAATTCTATAAAACATTTTAGTTACAAAATAAACAACGCTAAGAAAAAAATCGAATTATTAATGAATTAACGTTTACTATAGACATCGATTAAAAATTAAAAATATACACAACATACACAATTTAAAGTAATTTGATTCATTCAGTTAAACTTATTCGTAGTATAGTCATAATATGTTTTAATACTTGTCAATTTCATTGTATTTGGTATTTTTTGTGCGTGCGATACAAAATAACACATTAAAAATAGCAACTATATCATCCTTACGAATAATATCAATTATATTTACAAGAAATATTTACATAGGACATGAACTAATGAAGTATTATTAAATGATTGATTGGTCATGCGAAATTATTAATTGCGGTAATTTTGTAAATATTAAAAAATATAATTTGTGTTCTTATAACGATTATTGATCATTTCCAATAATTAGGTATTAGATACAAGCGAAGCGTGCTAAAATATAATGCAAAAATGTATATGAGACTAGATCACATAGGTATATTATTCTGGTCCCACTTTGTAGATTCCCATTGCGTTATGGAAATGAGATGAAACGAAGGCTTACAAGGGTGCAAGTCAAATTATACGTGTATGTTACTAACATGCAAACAATTTTATGCTCATTGTCTAACATATAGAGTGCAATATCCATTGAGAAAGCTAAGAATTTTATTTATCTAGTGGTGCGGCAATCGTCCTAATACGTGATTTATACGTTATTATATACGTTGATTTTTCTGCAAAGAATATATAAAAATAACACTTCACATTAAATCTGTCTAGAAATAACGTCAGTCTGTCTGTTTATCAATATGTGTAGTACAAAACACGTCACCCGTGTCTTGTGAGGGATCGGAGACAATGACTGCAACCTTAAACATAAACCTCGTATGATTGTCACATGTCAATTTACAAACTGCACCTGCGGGCATTACACGATCACGTCTGAAAGTTTTGTCGACACAAGAAACTTACAAGGTTATACACATTCTTAAGAGACTTTAGATATATACTCCCAGTAGCTGTGGGATACCGGCAGAATAGTACCTCCCCCAGTACCAGGTGTTGTAAGAGGTGACTAAGGTACCAGTGCCTACAGATGGCGGTATATCCACACGAAACAGCGTAACTCAAATGCACTAGGCGGGGATGGGAAGCATCCCCGCTTTGAAAGATACGCTCTGCAATTGCCAATACGCTTTGCCCCTTTAGGCAAAATTACTTGGTCTTGGGGAGGCCTGTTTGGGGAGGCCTCCCCCCAACAGTGGACTTATTACAAAAGTGGGAGTTAAACCGTGTGTTTATAAAGGGGCGATAAAACTTTCTGACAATTAATATACGAGTATAAAGCCTTCATGAGGGCATTTTAAAGACTTCTTATTAATATTAGATTTTAGTAAAAATGTGAGTGTCAGTATAAATTAAATCTTTAAATATATCGGAAACCTTTATGACACTATTAAAAGTTTATTTTAGTGTTAGGCGACAACCAGTTAAAACTTTCCATAAAAAATAATATAAACTTAGTGATAAAACGCAAAATCATTTTTCGGTTGCGCAAATTTTTCCAATTATCCAATTATTGGTATCAGATATATCATTGATTATATCAGCCTTAGGATGTCCAATGCTGGGTGTAGTCGTCCCCAAGGGATCTCCAGTAGGACTGGTTTTATGGAGCCCGCAACCACCGCGATCTTGCAATGTTAGTCAGAACGTCTGGCTATCTTGTGGGTGGACGTCCTATGCTGCGCTGCCAGTACCTGATCTCCGTGACTACATAAAATTATAAAACTATACTTGATGTCAATAGATTGCTCTTGAAGTAATGTTAGAACACATGTATTTTTGTTATTTAATTATCTATGGACACCCCCCATTATGAAAAACAAACAACCATCAAAGCTCAGCTCTAATGGACTCCTATCACATGTTCACACAGCGCAGCTTCTTCTCAGGCACTCTGGAAGCGAACTGGAAGCTGGGTGCAGCGGGCCGGACCTCCTGCTTCTCTTCCCTCTCCCTCGTGCTCGACTCGGTCTCATTCATCAAAGTCTTCAAGCACACCTTCATATCTGCTGCGAACTTCCTGACCAGCCTCTCTAAAGAGAACAGGTGTTCATCAAGAGCTTCAGGGACTTCGTCTCTCATGAAGTCTGCTAGTTTGAGTAGGTACTCCGCATTCGGGCCGGAGGGTCCTCGGCATTCTAGGATTTGCTTCGCTATATCGGGGAGGGGGGCGGCACCCAACCAATGCTGGTTTCCAGGAACAGCTATGTACAGGAGAGCGTCCTTTTTGTCGTGCGTGGTGAGGCTGCTGCAAAACGTGGTCGGTTGGAAGAGAGAAGGACGCGGGTGGAAGTTGACGGTGTAGGTTCTGTACCCTCCGAGCTGGCACTCCCTCGTGGACAGGTACGGCAGGGCGGCGTTGTTTTCTGCTGCTACTAAAAATGCCTTGCCCCAGGT
>JACJUM010002477.1:490009-506751 GCA_020976665.1 Heortia vitessoides | reverse complement strand
TTCAGAAGAATAATAAAGAGAGAAGAACCTGGCTGGAAAAACATATACCTACTCTTTATTGTACACAGAAAGTTACTGAGAGCGATCTCTTCTAGGTAAACTTTGGATAGACATAAACAAAAAAAATTGGTTGCCTGTAAAGTCGGTATACGGGCGAAAGTTTTACGTGACAACGACTTTGAGTGGTAAAATAATTTTAATGTGAATATTCATTCGTATAGTAGGAATAAGGATGAAATAATAGTAACAATTTAATTATACAAAGAATTATATTTAAAACATTAATTTATACAAAGAATCTCGCACTGAATTTCATATTAACAAAATTTTATTTTTACCTTTAAACATACATACGTATTTATATACAAATATACATACAATAACTTGCAATACATTTGCGTAACACACGTCACAATGAGAGCGAGTGAGAGGGACGCGGGCCTCTCACTCGCTCCCATCGTGATGGCATAACGTGAGCGGAGCGTAACGCAGTTTCTTGAAGTGTCACCCGGCAAACCAATTTATAAGACGTTGTCACGTCAATAATACTCTTTTAATTACTTTAAAATGCGGTTTATTTTTTTTACCTTTCGACCTTGCATCAACCGTTCTCAAGAAACATCGAACAAAAAATTTTATACACGTTTTTTATAAACTGCATTTTAAAGCCAATCAAAGAGTAGTCAACGCGTATATGTTACAGAATATTATATAATATACAAAATTAATGATTATTTTAAGAACCTATTATTAGGCCGTCAGGTGCCGGCAGAGTAGAATAGTACCTCCCCCAGTACTAATTGTTGTAAGAGGCGGCTAAGGTACCAGAACCGACAGATAGCAGTATATCCATCCGCAACAGTGTAGCGCAAATGCACAGGGAGAGGATGCAACAATATCCCCATCGAGAAAGCTGCGCTCGGCGATTGCCAACATGCTTGCCCAGCACGGTAATTGTGGGCAATATTCCTCCTTTCATGCGGAGGCCTATGCCCAGCAGTGAACTTCCAATGGCTGATATGATTATGATGAAAATTATGAACTTATTATTAAGATTGATGTTTTAAGTAATAGCCTAAGCGTCATATAGTAAACCCTCCAAGCCACATAGACCACGAAATCAATACCCTCTGGTATACAAACATTGAAATATTTCTGACGTCGGTGTTATATAATTGTCTTATATCACGTTATTACGCAGTTTTCTGGATAATCAAACCACCAAGGAAAATTGTATCGGAACCAATACTTTCATAATACACAAACGCATAAGCATTTGTTAGACGTCTGTCGCTAAACGTCATGATTATCTATAAATAATAATCTATCTATATAATCTATAATAATCACGGCGGGCATCAGGGTTAGTACTAATATTCCTGAAAATGTTATTGCTTTTTTAGATTTTCAAAGGTTAAATAATAATAGCTAAAATATTATAAAGCAGTAACATTATCCTTTTAAAATTAAATTACATACATACATATGAAATAGTTCGTTGGCGGTTAAAAATAAATGACACCAAATAAATATTATGATCATTGTGCCCCAAGCTAAGGATAATTCAATGTTGTATCGCTAAAATACGGGATAAAGTGTTTTTTATTTATTTATACAAAGATATAGCCAATATTGTCACCCGGCAAACCAATTTATAAGACGTTGTCACGTCAATAATCTTCGACCCTGATGACCTGACAGGACGTAAGTCATTTTAACAAACAAGTCATTGAGTCCCTACAATAAATTAGTCTGTAGGCACTAGACGCGTCTTCAAACAAGGTTTAGGTTCTTTACGCGAGAAAGCCGAAAAGAACCGTAAGATCAACTAATGGACTCTCGCTATTTTATCCCCAATTAACCCCCTTCCAGTTTCTTTTTCACGTCAAACAATCCTTAACTAAGTTCTAATCTATATCTATACTATATACCATACCAAAAAATACATCAATCTTGTTTCAGTTTGAGTTTTCATGGGTGAAATTATTTCAAGATATATAATAGAGGAAATATATTTGTATAATTAATATAATAGAATAAAATAATAATAAATATTCATGTATTTATAATATAAATGATAATATATTATATAATACCAACTTATCGTTTAAATCCTTCTATTATAAATTTATTTATTATTTATACTATAAATGTATAAATATGTGTGTGTAATGATAAAGTGAGTTAGTTGCATCTGTTAGTGACAAATCTGGAGAGTCATATTAACCCGTGTCAACACTTAGCTTAATAATATAGATAACTGGAGTGTTAGATAATGGTTCTGCGATTGCAATTCGATGGCCTTGGTGCGCACGACGCGCTCGGCTGATGAGATCGGAGACTAAACCCTGACTGACATCAAACATCCTGCTTAAATTGAAAATGCGATTAAAAGGCAGAAGGAGATAAAGATAATTGGTACTATCGACACAAAAATTGAGGTACTATTGAAGGGCCCTATGGTTCAGATGGTAGTGGTCCTATCTTGTGCGCCACAGGTCGTAGATTCGACTCATTTAAGGCAAACGAAATATATTTGTGTTTGTTCTGTATCTGGCTGTTAAATATATGTATTTAAGTAATATATTTGTGATTTCTCTATCGTCTGGCATCAATGTATGACATGTTGTGGGGTCTATTTTCTGATGTCCGTAACACAAGTGATTTAAACGACTTACTACGGAGTCATTTCAATGCATGAATTTACCTTACCATTACTTGCGTTATTTTTTCTAGTACCAAGAATAATAATAATATATTATTATCAAACAAAGTAAATAACTTAAATATATAAATAGGATACTTAAACCTGAGCTTGAGTGATAGCGCAGATGGTAGTGAGAATATATGCGCACCGAGGGACGTGGGTTCGACTCCCACCAGGACCAACATTCATGTGATGAATATATGTATTTAAGTGTATATGCTAAATGCTTTAAGCTACATCTGTACATATGAGATGTATAAATATATTTATTATTTAGTTTACAGAAGACAGACTAGACACTTGAATTCTGTGAATTCAGGGCCATTATACTGTTTTGTTAGGTCTAGACAGCTCGAATCACAAGTCATCCCTCAATAAAGATAATAAACCAGGTCATTGAGACTGCCCACTTAGATAAAGAATCAATACCTATAGTTCTTCAAATATAGATCGATACAGATGTCAAACTAACATGTGTTTAAATTATTTTAATTGTGACTAGTCTTAATTTTGGGTTGATTTTGTATATGTTTTAAATATAAATCTATTTATTTAGTATTAGTATCTATAGTACACTTATAGAATACTGTCATACATACTAATATTCAAAATAAAATATAATATTATATATAAAAGCTGTTAGAATATAAAAGCGAGCATTTCAGTTCAAAATTGTTTCAAATATTTTTACAGATTTGGGTAGGTTGATATGTTGCCCACCGTACACGTGTTTTATTTAATTAATTTTATTTTATCTTCTAAACATTTTTTTTATAATTAAACAAGTCATAAATGATGGTAAATAATACAAGCAAATACTATGTTTATTATTATAATGTCAATAATATTAATAACAATATAAATAATTATCGCGACGCTATTTTTTTGAAATCTGTCATTATAATCAAGCTATACTTAAAGGAGTATATTTGCTGAGCATTTATGCTGAGAGTAATTCACGTAAGTATTCTATGCTAAAAGTATATTGAGTTACACAAGACAAGAGTTTAAATTACAACAATTATCTTTAGCATTATGTAAATTTATAGTCAAATAATGCTTTTTTTTGGGTTTCTCAAATTAAAACATTTTTTTTACATATTACGAAGTTGACAAACAAAGATGCGGTCCGCATGCTTGTATTTGTAAGCGTCAATGCAGCCTATTGACGCTAATATTATCACAAGAGTACCAGAACTACGTTCACAATCTTTTTGACTTAAAAATATTGTCCTACCTATAATATCACTGCTTCTCTCACCAGTACAAAGTTAAAATTAGAACAGCTCAATGCAAACACTGCAGTTTGGCAGTTGAAAAAGAGTGACGGTGAGGTACCAATGCAGCCGACCTCCATAAAACATGACACAACCGACAAACCGATGACCTGTTGACCGTCCGATAACATCAATAAGACCTAACCTAGCACGCCTAGAACAATGACCTAAGTGCCGAGCGCGTTTGTTATTAAACAAAAGACGGTCACACAGGAAAATAGCAGTGTTATTGTCTGACGCTACGAACAGACATCATATGAATTAGTCTGTTTATTTATCAAATCGGAAGACCTTTCTTTAGCTGCGGACGGAGTGGTTTACTTACGATAAGCGATATAAGTAACGTATTCGGACTAAATATTCAATAACGACGATTTAAAAAATATATTTTGAAACTTACACAAAGTTTTAATAATATTTTAAATCAGTAATACATTCTAGCCGCGACTGAGGTACTAGAGCGACTGATGGCGGTATATCCACACGAAGCAGTGTAGCTCAAAAGCTACGGCAGGGATGGGCAGCAGCATTCCCGTCGCGTTATGGGCCTCCTCTTTCTTGGGGAGGCCTATGTACAGCAGTGGACGTGTTACTGCTATTATGATAATGATGATAAGAACGGGGGTCAACAGTATTCCTATAGCAAAATGTGAGCCCTACATTTTGCAAAATCCCCTAAATAAAATTGCAAATATGCTAGATGCACCCAAACATTCTCCCTAGATATTTCTTAAAAGGCCTGCGCCCTACATAGGTCGTCTTATAACTGACTAGCTGTTACAAGAACATTCGTTCAGATACAACCACCCCCCAAGAGGCTATTCAAGTGTCCTGAGACAGGCCACCTTTGTGATATTAAGTTATTGAAGGGTGAAGCAATTATAGATAAAATTAAATATGGTACACTTAATTACACCAACTAACTGCCAGCAAGTCACGTTCACCGATCCCGCAGATATTTGCATTTATTGAGAAGTTTTAAAATTTCAAACAAATTTTGACACACTTGAATATTTAGTCGTGTGGTACCGATAGCATGAAAGCCTCCTCTGCCAGGTGTCATAATAGCTGGGTGAGGTACCAAAACTAACTTATAGCGGTATATCATCACGAAACAGCAAAGCTCAAATGCAACAGAGCTGGAATGAGCAGAAGAATTTACGTAGCTAGCCTACGCCTGCCTGGCGCGACTATTATGGGCGATATTCCCCCTTTTTTGGAGATCTATGTCTAGCAGCCGACGTTCTGCAGCCGTGCTGTGATGATGATTATTGCTGATGATTCAATTTTATTTATTATTAGAGATTTAGAAAATCTAATTAAAAAAAGCTCTTTCAAAAACCTTTTTTTTTATATACGTTAAATAAAATTTTGTCTCTCTAAACGTGTATAGTGCTAATAACGCACGTTCTATCTGTCCGTTGTGTTCGCACAATGCGTGGCATCGTCGCCAATACTGAGAGATTGCATCCGGCGATTTATGAATTGGCGAGTAGTGACACCCTACCGCGTGATCTCGGCAATCTCAGACCAACGCGAGCCGTGGGAATGTCGGCACATCCAATACCTATCTTGTACCGAATTCCAATTGATATTGTATTATTACACCTACATGTGAAGCAATGGGTTAGATTTTATACGTGCGTATGTAATTTTAATATTCTGAATGATATCGAAGAAGGTCGAATGTCGATACTTAAAATTGGAAATGATAAATAAATTAGAGTTATGACGTGTTTATGGAATTAAAACCATCATTATTCCTTATAAACAATGTTGTTAATTCTTATAAAGGAAATGCTGAATTTAGACCAGTACTGATTTTATTTAAAATTACTCTTTTGAACCTATTTATAGTCTGCAGTTCACTGCATGGTTATTGTTTAAACGAATACTTAAAAGAGAAAATATTTATAAATAAATATACTAGCAGCGGCCCGCGGTTGCACCCGTGTTAAGTTGTAAAACATAAGTATCAATTATGCTTCGCTGTTAATGTTTCTAGCGTGATATTATATAGCCTATAGCCTTCCTCGATAAATGGTCGATCCAGCACTAAAAGAGTTTTTCAAATCGGCTCCTGAGATTAACGCATTCAAACAAACAAACATAAATATGTGACACAAGTGCTTTCAGCTCCTTATCTCCAATGTGTGCATATTTACAGGAATTATAAAAAAGAAAATAAAAACAATTAATTCGTTATAACTTTATTATTTGAAAAGCTATTTTTGTATATGTTTAAGATGTTTTTATTAATATTATTGAAAATCCTAAGTCATCGTTTACGTGAAACCATTAACAAAAGTCAGAAAAAAAAGAAATATAAAAAAGCTGTGCCCATATGTCGCTTACGCCAATTGATTTTCTGACCGTCGGTTCTTCTCTAGGTAAACAAGAAACGAATGCAATATTATATATAAATTTTAATTTAATACATTAATGCAACGATGAGCAACCATCGTGAACATAATCGCACTTGTATATAATAAACACAAGGTAATTTACATATACCAACAGTGATTTTGAAAGGAACTGCGCTGCAAACTGTCGAAGTGCGCAGATACTCTCATAACGTGACACCAGTGTTAGCACGAGTCCCTCCACAATCCAATAACGTCCACACGTGTCTGTCTAACGTTGGAACAAACGTCGTCGTCATTTAAACACTATTCAATGGTTATTGTATCTATAAAAAAATGCACAAATTTAACAAGTTAGCCGACTTGCATCTTCAATGCGACGTATTTATTTGCAAAAACATAGCTGTAGTCTGTGTATCATACGATCTAAGTGGATATCTTAATTTAATTAGATTAGGTCAATAAAAGAAAATACGGTCCGCGTGATAGTAAACACATTCACAACATGAGGTAGAACTCATACAACGGTTGTCTGCATTGTACCTTACACTCATCTATTTCTTCTACCAGCAATAAATAGCAGTTTTCGCATTGCTGTGGTTTGAAGGGTGAGAGGAGAGACACAGTAAAATTACTGGGTAATATGTAATAATATCTTGAAGTAACAACATTGGCAAAGTGTTAGTGATATCCCTGTGATATTACGGCTGCAGTGACGCTTACTATCATGGGGACTGTATGCTTGTTTGTCGACCTGGTCTGATAAAAAAAGGTATGAGCGCTTGTATCACCACAAAGATATCACTAGCGCGTTGCCAACTTGTGACTTGATGATATTGAGTTGCATTACCCAGTAATTTTTTGACCTCTTATTTTGGTATACGTTACGCAAACACGCAACATTTTTAATATGAATAAATTACTGGCAGATGAAGCAAGCCACGAGGATGTACCTCGTGGCTTGCTTCATCTGCGTTGTTTTTAATTTCAAGTAAATTATATTAATTAAAAATTTATATACATATATTTTTTTATTCCTACAATATCTGATACATTGACTTGATTTCATGATAAGTCGCTTAAAACACTTGTGTTACGAACATCGTCTTTGATCGCGATTAAATTCTAGAATCAAACGTAAACCAGTCGTATTTGAATTATTGTTTTTTGATTTCATAGCCCATAATTTTATATAAAGATGCTATTTATATTGATAAAATTAAGTTAGAAGATGCAATTATCTTAGGATCTAGCTAATGGAATTCACAAATTCTTCGTGTTTTAATGACTTTGTCCCTAAAGAAGAAAGCCACATGACACGTCTATTAACTAATAGTGCAATTGATCAAATATCATGAACACAGTGAATTAAAAAATGAAAATTGGAATATATGCTTCATGCATGCTATACTTTTTAGTCGAATGTGTGCTGTCGAAATTAGAAAATGAACGCCCCGGAACAAAGAAAAAAGGCGATTTTACCAAAGTATTCATTTTCCATTTCAATATTTTTTCATATCATGAAGTCAGCAAACCAGCATACGGTCCGCTTGATCGTAAACGTGACAGCAGCCTAGATGCTCGTGTCATCACAAAGATATCACTTGCATGTCGCCAAACCTATGAACTGAAGTTACTACGTCACATGTACCCAGTAATTTTCTTTGTTTAATGGAAACCAGATATAAAGTGCAAAGGGATGACTGATATTATTTGTTTTTTCTGTGTATTCTGAATGTAAACATTTGCGTGAAGTCAGCATCAAATTTTGAATGTACTGCACACAATTTTAGCATTATGCTGTTTGTACATCAACCTTCTACACAACGCGCATTAACCAAAAGATTTACATTTAACCAGCGAACAAAGGCTCGAACAAAGCGCCTTGAACATTTTATTTACAGCTGTTCCGTTTAATTCTTGAAATAAATTAGTAAAAACAAAAATATTCAGTGGTTCTTGAATTTGGATCAATCTTTGGGCATCGGAACAAAAGCAATGCTCTGTCAAAGAATACATCAACGTTCAGAAATTAAATTGGCGTAAGACGTCAGGCGAAATTTTTTCTATTTATTTATGACTTTTGTTAATAGTTTTAAGTAAAATAAGATTCACTTTCAATAATATTCGTCAAAAATCGCTTAAACATAATTAAAAATAGCTTTCCAAATAATAAAGTTACAGCATATTATTTTTTTTTATTTTCTTTTTGTTCTTTCTGAAAACTTAAACATTGTCCTTTACGACAATTGAATTGATGACGTCAATATTTGATTAAAGAAATCTCTGTATGATTCATCTAGCTTAATTTAACTCGTTCGTTATAAGTATTGACACGATGTTACCTGATAACATATCTATTGTTTGTACAGTTATTTCAACAAACTGCTATAATGGTTCTATAACTTAAAAGTTGTACGATTATTTAAATTCATCGGAAGTATTTTTAATAACCAGAATAATATTCCCGATTAAAACGACATTTTTAGGATATTTCGTGGATATTGTAGATAAGCAAGTTTATTACTCGATCAATTTTAAATGTATTTTTTCAAATAATCTAATATAAGATTTTAAAAGAAAATGGGTTTTTTTTACTTTATTCACTACAGACGTACAAAAATACAAATTTGTAGGGCTCTCTATTTATAAATATATTCACACAACATCTCATACATTGACCTGATTCCGTGATAAGTCGCTTAAAGCACTTGTGTTACGGACATCTGATGACAGAGAAAATACAAATATATGTACCTATATGCATATTCTTAATATCCAGACACAGGACAAACACAAATATAATTATATAAATAAATAAATCTACAACATCTCTTACATTGACCTGACTCCGTGATAAATCGCTTAAAGCACTTGTGTTACGGACATCAGGCAATAGAGGAATTACAAATATATTATTTAAATACATATATTTTACACCCAGACACAGAGCAAACATAAATATCATCATATAAATATTTGTACTGGCTGGGGATCGAACCCATGACCTTTGACGTACAAGATAGGATCACTACTTTCTGCGCCATCGGGCCCGTCAAATAATATATAACATATAGTATTGAAAATGTAACTATCAATGGTGTTAAAATATTTAAAATCGGTATAGTAGTTTTTGAAGCAAACTGTAAAAGACGAATAAAGAATTATTCTCAAAAAACTCATATTATTTAAAAAAAAAATTAGTAAAGATAGATTCTCTTATCTTACAAAAAGCAAAAGATAAATCAGAGATATATTTAAACTTCATGACTTCTTTGTATAAGTAGAAAATAACCGCAATTCTTTGCTAGTGTGTATTTTGAACTGATAATTTTTAAAACAAGCCTTTGTTTGACACATAATGCATCAAAAATGACGCAGGCTTCTGAGTAACTACGTAGTTTCCCAAGAGAGATATTTGTTTCACTACGTCAGAGGAAAGGTTCACTCACGAAGCGTAGCGGAGACGTAATAAGTGATACAAACTCGAAAGACGTATTATTAAATAACATTGCGACGCAATCTAATTTATATTTCAGTTTTTATGCTTGCTCTTTTCAAGGACTTGAAACAGCGATGCGTCAATTGTAATATTACGTCAGCTTTATGAATTGCATTCACAAGGTGGACACACGCTCAGACTATGATCGCACAAGGAATCACTCGGGAATAACTCTCCCTAAGGATAGGAGGACTTTTGAGTATTATCACCATTATTTGCAGAGTAAAATAACTCCTCCCTGTGTAACAGGTGTTGAAAAATGCAAGCACCAAAAGTTTACATTATAAAAGGCTTTTATAAAAAAAGGAAAATTCACACATCTTATACCTGACTCCGTGTTAAGTCGCTTAAAGCACTTGTGTTACAGACAGTAGATAACAAAGGAATCACAAATATAATACTAAAATGCATATTCTTAACACCCAGACACAGGACAAACACAAGTATCATCATATAAATAAATAAATCCACAACATCTCATACATTGACCTGACTCCGTGATAAATCGCTAAAAGCACTTGTGTTACGAACATCAGACAACAAAGGAATCACAAATATAATACTTAAATACATATTTAACACCCAGACAAAGAACAAGCACAAATATAATTATAAAAATATTTGTCCTGAGTGGGCGATCAAATCCACGACCCTTGGCAGATAAGATAGGATAACTAGCATCTGCGGCATCGTGCCGTCGTTGTATGCGAGCTGTGAACACCACGACGCCACTTCTCAGCGTGGAAATTATGGGCAATAGTATACCTTATATAATGGTCTTAGGTAAGTTTATTTCCACCAATGGTCAGCTTATGACATGATGAAACATAATTAACAATTATAGCCAATAAGTGAATGCAACATTGGCCTAATTAAACCTTCGTCTTAAATTTCATCAAGTTCCAAATGACATAGCAAGTATACCAAAACGATGTTGCCGCATTTAATTTGAAGCAATCAGCATTAAATTTGATTAGCGATGCCCTTAATTGTCATTACCAACCCATCCATATCAAATGATCGCCGACGACATCAATGACGCCGAGAAATGTTATTTATCGTTAATTTATTTTAATGACAAAACTGGAATTAGTGAACATAATACAGACATTGACAAACCGAGAGGTACCGGCAGTGTAGAATAGTACCTCCCACTGCACCAGGTGTCGTAAGAGGCGACTAAGGTAGCCGACAGATGGCGGTATATCCACCCGAAACAGTGTTGCTCAAATGCAAATGGTGGGGATGGGCAACAGCATCCTTGTCGCGAAAGCTGCACTTTGCGATAGCCAGCACGCTTGTCCAGCGCGGCAATTATAGGCAAAATTCGGCCTTTTTTGGGGATGCCTATGTCCAGCAATAGACATCAATGGCTTTAATCCTTCTTACTAATATTATAAATGTGAGAGTAACTCTGTCTGTCTGTCAGTCTGTCTGTCTGTTACGCTTTCCCGCTTAAACCTCTCAACCGATTTTAATTAAATTTGGCACAGACAATCTTTAGACCCTGAGAAAGGATAGCCTATATTTTAATTCGGAAGAAGTGTTATTAGGGGTCGAAAAGGGGGATGAAAAGTTGTATCACTATTTTTAGAGAAAGAAACTTGAAAGTTATTTTTCAGGCCATTCATTTGATATAAATAAACATGATATTCAAAGTTTAAGTAAGTTAAGGTAAATAAGTTTCTAAAATTAAATAAAAAGTATGGTACCCAAAAATACTATTCCATGCGGACGAAGTCGCGGGCACAGCTAGTGATGAATAAAGACATTGAAAGTCGACGTATGTTACGATAATAAATGAGTTATAGTTGAAGTAATCCACGGCGCATTCGTTAGTGTCTCCGTCTTATGAGTCGAAGAATCCTATCTGTTTGTTATGAGTCTGGATGTTAAAAATATCTATTTTAAATATTAGACTTGTAATAACTCTGTTGTTTAGACAACGTTTATCAGTATCCGTAACTCCGGAGTCAGACGTATCAGATGTTGAGTGTATATAGAGGCCTCCCCAAGAAAGGAGGAATTTTTCCGCGTTAGGCAAGCGTGTAATTCCAGTTTTCGCGATGAGGAATTCTTGTACATTTCGACCTAAACTGTTTCGAATGCATATACTGCCATCTGTCGGTTATTGTACCTTCGTCGCCGCTTACGACACCTAGTGAAGAGGAAGTACTATTCTAGTCTACCGGTACGAAATCTACGCATTCACTAATTGCAATTTTCAACTTATCTTTTGTGTTTTCAGTCTTTCATTATTTATTCTTACTTTAATTTCACAACGAATTTATACCCTTCAATTTGTTTTATAGTAGTATATAAGCTGTAGGATATCTATTGCTTGCCACGCACAAGCGGTCCACTTAATGAGGCTTGTGCCCATTAAGTGGACCGCTTGTATGCGTCCTGCATCAGACACGAACGTGTGGCTTTAGTCAAATCATCTGCTCACCTTATGGGTGGATGCCCTATGCTATGCTTGTCGGTGGGTGGTTACTATTCCAGAACTTAATAATTATCCAATGGGTTTATTTACTTACACATTTTTACTATAGACATTTCGGCTACCTTCCAAAAATGGATATCAATTTCAATTAATTAAGTTTAAATGTAATTTTGTTACTCAAAAACCTTGTGCATATGTTGATATTCTATTAGCCTACTTCTTATTGAGACTAATTGTAAGTCATTAGAGATACACAATTGACAATTATTGACATGTCGACCTCGAACATCAAGATGTATTAGATGCGGAAGGTCCCAGTTTCCAGTCTTTTCGGAGACGCCCTTAATTTGTTTATAGGTTTCTCATAACACAAGATAAGATAAGTTTTTGGTGTGTTGGCGTATAATTGAAACTAGGTAATAATATATTTTTTACAAATCTAATCTTGGACTACTCAAACTACATTGTCGTCGCAGATAATTGCGTTCATCAATTAACGACCCTTTAGACGTCGTTGGGTAGAGTCAGGAAACTGTTGAGAGGGGCATTAAAATAATATGCTATCGGAAGGGAGTATTCTAAAGATTTATTTTAGGTTTGCATTAAATAAGACTATTTTTGACATCGGGTAAGATAAAGGGCAAGAAATTATACTAGGATAGTTTTTATTTTATTTAGCGTACCAGGTAGACTTACAAGCATACAGACCGCGTGATAGTAAGGAGTTAGTATAGAAGTTAGTATTATCACAAATATTTGTCTAGTATTGGCATTCAGCCAACCTTTTGACTAGAAGGTGCCACATTATTCAGGAATTTCACTGCCTTAACAAAGCAATGCGAACACTGCTATTTGGCGGTAGAAATAGGTGAGAGTGCGGTACCAATGCAGACGACCTTTATATAAGGTCTACCTCATATACATTTTTACGGAGCTTTGACGAGATTAAATTATTTTTAGGAAAAAGTGATCTGATGTCAAGTTATCTTCAAATCTCTTTAGAAACCAAGTCAGTAGAAACTAACTCAATTTCCACCAATTTCTGCTGCTCAGGTGTTGCTCGCATTGCTGTGTTCCAGGTTGCAAACTGAGAGAGAGAATTTAATTATTGAGTGTAATGGCAATATTTTCGATGGCACAGACGGTAGTGGTCCTATTTCATGCACCAAAAGTCTTGGTTCGATTCGCACGCAGGAAAAATATTTTTATGCCCAATATTTGTGTTTGTTTAGTGTCTGGATGTCAAGTATGTATTTAAGTATTATATTTGCGATTCCTCTGTTGTCTGATGTCCATAACAAGTGATTTAAGCGACTCATCTCGGAGTCAGGTCAATATGTGAAACGTTGCAAATTTATTTATTTACCTTCAGGTAACCAATTTATTTGTTTATTTTTAGTTAACATGAGCGTGAATATGCTTGCCGTACCCTCACTTGGATTGTATTCACGTTTGCAATTTCAAGTGGTGGTACAATTCATCGGTTTTTGAAACGGTTAGATGATGAAATATGAAAAGGTTACTAAGTTTCAACATTCAGATTAGGGAACAACGCAACAGGTGAGCGGCGTGCGACAGCGCCACGTGACGATACAGACTTACTACATTGTTTGACGACAGATTTGTCGACATTCTTTGTTCCAACTATATTTGTATAAGTATAACAATTGGCTTGGCGAGCGAGAGTTCGCGTACTGCTATCGCAATACTTCTTTATTGGGCTGAGGTAGCCTTAACGTTTTGGGTTTCATAATAAAAATCTCTTGTAAATGCTATGCGTAAGTAATGTATGTGATGGTATCTCAATTTAAATTAATATATAATGAGGAAACATATATTTTTTTTGTATTACAATACAATTAAAATCAATAACTAAATACCAATTTTTAAAGCAGAATAAGATATATTTTACGAAATAAGCGTTTCCCACGACACGTCTGTCTCTTCCTGTCTAATTAAACACTATTTACAATAAGATACATCCGGGAATCCTTGAGGACGGCTATGTTTCTTAGATAACTAATTCAACTACTTGTATTTTAGATAAAGAATTAAAATATCACACGAAATAGTAAAAGCCGTGAAATTCCGACCAAAACCTATATAGATAAGGTTAAATAACCGGCTTTCATGTAAACGACTACTGTAAATAGTAAATGAGGTCTTCTGAGTAAATTGTGCAAGTCATTTAAAAAGTTGTGTTAAATTCTAACTTAGTTTTAACATTTCTTTTACTACGTATACAATTCCAAAATCAAGCTAAAATAATCTCACACACCAATTCTTAATAATATTACAAATCCGAAAGAAACTCTCTCTGTTTGTTACGCAATAACGCCTAAACTATAAAACCGATTTAAATGAAATTTGGTACACAGTTGGTCTAAGGCCTTAGAATGGACAAAGGCTACTTTTTCATTCGACTTAAGAGTTGTAAGGAGTCGAAAGGGGGGATGAAAAGTTGCATGGAAGTATCGCTTTTGTAAGAGCTAGAAGCTTACAACTTATTATTTAGGCTATTGATTTGTATATATAAATAATTATAACATTTAGAGTTTATATAAGTTCAGGTAAAAAGGTATGGTGCCCACAGAAACTATTGCACGAACTATTGGACGAAGTCGCGGGTACAGCTAGTATGACATAACGCTGTGCACGACAGAAATAGACCTACATAAATATATATGTATGCTATATTTATACTCACTTCCGTATCTTCTATGAGTGTGGCCACTCGCCCAGGCTGGAACAAACCAAAGATACATTAATAAAACTGTTTTATATTATGATAGATATTTCTAGATTATCAGATATGTATATTGTCTATAAGCTAGGGATGCCGTCTGGTATCATCAGTAATATCCCATCAGTCACGTCTAACATAATCCCTGTTCCAGGCGTGTAGTAACAGATGATTGATGTACTCGCAAACAGATGGAAGCTACGCTCTGTGCTTGCCTAGTGCGGCAACTATGACCTTTCGACTAAATTCTCCCTTTCGCGAATTCTCATTCAGGAATTCCGTTTTTAATAAAAGTTCATTCACCCCAAAAATCACGGATAATAATATTATTCGTTTTGTATCATTTTGTGTTGAGAACTTTTAAGTTGAAGTGAATTTCTGCAACAGAGACCTTAAGGTTATTCTTGAGGAGGCCGATATCTAACAGTGGACGTCGAGGCATCTCTATATCATAAATCCCTAGAGAAAGTTGTTGGACATAGACCTCCCCAAGATAGGGGATCTTGCCCATAATTGCCTATTAAGATGCTGCTACATTTAAGATGCTGTCCATCCCTGCCCTGTACATTTGAGCTGCACTGTTTCGGATGGATATACGACCATTTGTCGGCACCTCAGTCGCCTCTTACGAAACCTAATACAGGGGAAGGTACTTTTCTACTCTGCTGGTACTTAACGGCTTTCCGTCTCTTACCACAGGGAGAATATAATCACATGATCTTAAAATCAACAAGTCACACGTAGACACACAAAAAGGCAAATGTAGATTTGTTTCTGTTCGTTTGTTTTCCACAACTATTTCAAACAGAATGTGGGCGAAAAATAAACAAAATGAAACACGTTGGAACGTTTTCACTGATGGTCGTCAAAGCATAAACTTACTACTTCTGTATTTTTAAATATTCCCTATAAATGTTATTGATAATCTATTTAAGTATTAGATGTTTCTAGTATAATTTCTAAATATTGTTGGCAGTCGCGTCTGCCCCATGAATCTAAATATATCCCCGTGTCGCACATTTATTACGCAGTTGCTAAAACATAATAGTTTTGTTGTTGGGTGAATGAACGACGATAAAACAAGGTAACTCGGTCACTCCGTCGGCAGAGTAAGTGTGTATGTTCTATATTATCCATTATTATTTATTATTGTTACTGCCGGTACTATTTATTTTTGTACAACACGGGCTCGATGGCGCAGATGGTAGTATTCCTGTCTTGTCCGTCAAAGGTCGTGGGTTCGATCCCCACATAGGACAAATATTTATATGATGATATTTATGTTTTTTCTGTGTTTGAGTAATATATGTATTTTAAGTACTTGTGATTCTTTTCTTGTCTAATGTCCGTAACAGAAGTACTTTAAGCAACTTAACACGGAATCAGGTCAATGTATGAGATGATGTGGTAAATAAAAAAAAAATATATATATATATATTTCTTGTCATATATTTACATAAAACATACATACAATTTTATCAATTTTACTAAATACGAATCAAATTTGAAATATATATTTCAATCACTAAATATTTCGTCAGAAATATTTAATGATTGAAATTTCAGTTTAAGCGAAAGCGAGTTTCAGTTCAAGAATAAATTTCAGTTGCAGTTCAAGAATAAATTTCAGTTTCAGTTCAAGTATAAATTTCAGTTTCAGTTCAAGAATAAATTCAGTTTCAGTTCTAGAATAAATTTCAGTTT
>JACJUM010002477.1:477962-489999 GCA_020976665.1 Heortia vitessoides | reverse complement strand
CAGTTCAAGAATAAATTCAGTTTCAGTTCTAGAATAAATTTCAGTTTAAGTTCAAGAAAAAATTTCAGTATGTATATGAGTGAACTTGCAAAACTAATTTTATAAATTTAGTCATGTAAGTTAATTGTAATATTGTTTGTAAAGTGTCGGTATGTTATTTTTTTATATGTTTTTAATGCCACACTATCGTATTAGGTTTGGTCTGTAAGGAGAGCTGTTAAGTTTGCTAAATAAATATGTAAGACATTTCGTATGTATTCACACAATATAATATGCTCTAACTATGTCAGAATAACAAGTGTTTTCATAGATAACACTGTACTCTAACGAGGGGTTTATCAAACTATTTATAAATGTTTGTTACTCGTGCAAATAACTAGTCCGCGAGTAAAATGTCGCGGATAAAAATTTTATCTAAAAATATGTAATTAATGAGTATACATACTACTATAAAATAATTATTATGTAAACATTTGGTTAAAAACGGAAATAAACATGACAAAATGAAGTATGAACATACCGATTGTGTCAACCGAAATTTCGGAGTATACATAAATGTATACACAAAATATGCATCATGGTTTACTATTTTGTTGTTATTGTAGTTTCCGATTACCACGACTGGACTTGACTTATGAGGCAGATTGATAATCTTGTTAGAGCTAGCCAGGAAAATATTGTACTCTTTTTATTGATATAATAAACAGTTTTATTTTACCTTGATTTAAACCATGACACACGGAAACTTCTGATGACGGCCATAAGAAATTCCAATAGGATCAAATCATATTTCATTAAAACCGATTAACCGGCTTATGTGTGAAGGCGTAACAAATAGATTGAAATTCTTTCAGTGTTGGGTAGTCCATTTATCTAGGAAGAATACTATACCCCCAAAGTTCCTATTCCATGCGGACGAAGTCGCGGGCACTGCTATTTTATAAAATTAGTAAGAATAAAGGCCCGCTTGATCATTATCTCTATCACTACATTTTTTATACATATCATCATACAACAAAATTTCTACCAATCCACGGAGAGAGGAATGAAGAAAGCGCAGTTTTTTAACTAGTCATTATAATCATATTAATCAGACATCTAATGGACCCAGGCCATCCAAGTGATTTTTAATAGGACCGTTTGTGTGTGGCTTGGGGTTTTAGTCAAATCATCTGTCTTACTTCGGTGGAATCTGGCTGAAACTCATATAGAGTTAAAGAGAGTTCCATTCAGTCAGTTCAGAAACTCATATATGTATAACGGCCGACTGCGACATGTACCCACATCCAAACAGGACAGGTAATGACCTGTTTTAAGTATAAATGTTGATATACCTCCCGTAGTTGTAACGTTTCGTTCGTGACAATGGCCAGTTAAAAGAAGGTTGTATAATAATACAACAGTATGTTGTACTGTCGGACGTCTCGCGTGAAAGTGGTGAGTTGGCCGCGAGCCAGCTGCTCCACGTGGGACGGTTAAGGGCACTTTAGCATGTCTTACGGAGAAGACTAGCGGCCATCCGCATCTTGATATGCGTACCCATCTTCAGAAATTTGCCTATCTGGTGTACCTGTCCTTTATATTAAATATTTTTAAAACGAATGTTTGTATATGTCAGATTAATTTATGCGATGTTTTGTGAATTTGTTATTTATTTAGCTCAAATAGACCTAATGCTAAAAATAGGATTAGGATCTCCATATAGATTGATACGTTGGAAAATGTCTTCCATGACTACCCAGCTAGGCAGTTGTGATGGCAATTTCAGTGCGTAGCTTCATGATATGCTGCTGCCAATCCTGGCCCTACTGTGTTAGAGCAACATTTTTCGGATGGATAGACCGCCATTTGTCGGTTTCGGTACCATAAAATATCAAATTATTACAAGAAAAAAACGACTATTTGACTAGAAGCTTGAGTGGGTATCTAATACTTTGACTCGTGAGCGACCGTGAACCTGAAAAGTCTCCTTGAATTCTGTTATTTTAGTTACCTTTTACAACAGATGGTACACGCTGTCATGCCATGAGGTACTGTTAGAGTAGAATAGTATCTCCCACTGTACCAGGTGTCGTAAGAGGCAACTAAAGTACAAGAACCGACAGATGACGGTATATTTATCAATACAGTGTAGTTCAAATACACAGAGCGGAGATGGGCAGCAGTATCCCCGTCGCGAAAGCTGCGATCTGCGATTGGCAACACGCTTTTCTAGCGCGGCAATTATGGACAAAATCCCCCTTTTTTGGGGAGGCTTATGTCAACCAGCGGACTTCCAAAGACTGTAATGATTCTTGCCATCTGTCGGTTTTGGTACCTTAGTCGCCTCTTACAACACCTGATACAAAAGGAGGTACTATTCTACTCTGCCGGTACCTTACGGTGGCCTTATCAATGTCCATATAATATTTTAGCGACGTTCGAATATTTGGCAACTTGTCTTTAGACATCTGTCCTGAATTAACATTATGTTTTTGTTGAGACGTTTCTAATGGACTAAAAATACCAAATATATTGATCACCATTAACAGGTTCCATTTTTATTTACATTAAACATAACAAACATTTACCTGACAGTCCTTGAGAATATTCAAGTTTAAAAAATATTATACTTTAACACGTACATGTAAAATTATGCTTATTTGCAAAATAAACCGGCAAGGAATCAAGGTCGAACTGGCAAGATTATATTCATACTAATTTAAATTACTTTGTTTACTCTAAGACGTCAAATTTTTATATACTAATTATACGATTGTATATGAGGATCTATAGGTATATAGGATTTCATAACCATCAGTTTTTGTTGCAAATTAACTGACTGAATTTATATTAAGGTTTCTAACTGCACTAGGTGTCGTAAGAGGTGACTGAGGTACCAGAACTGATAGATTGCGGGATATCCATCCGAAACTATGCAGCTTAGATGCATAGGGCGGGGACGGGCAGCCGCATCCCCGTCGCGAAATCTGCGCTTTGCGATGGCCAACACGCTTGCCCAGAGCGGCATTCATGGGCAAAAAGCCTCCTATTCTAGAGGCCTATATCTAGCAGTGGACTACCCAATAGCTGATGTGATGATAAAATGAAAGGTTTTAGATTGAGATATATTAAAATAAATTAATTAAGTAATTTTATTGATTATTTAGTTATTGTTTTTTTACTTCATCGTTCCATTGGGCCGGATTGCGTCGCAACTATGTTTTATTGTAATAATATTGTAGAAATGTCTAATATTTAAATTGGTGTCCCGATCCTGTGATTGCCTGTACATCCCGTAGGGATTTAAATCAATACCAGGGTAACCCTTTTGTCTCTGCACTCATGTAGTATTCTACGAATAAATTATTAATAGCGATTTAGTATTAATATGTGTATATATAAAAACTAAATTAACAGGGGCTAACAGAAGAGTTAGAAATTAAACATTTTGTACAGGGGAACCTCTTTTATAACGTAGGGGTGCACTAAAAAAGGAAAGGTGAAAATTCCCATCGTAAAAGGGTAAGCAGGGGTGCAAATTTAAGTATATAGTTAGTAGTATATATTATAGTATAAAGGTTTTTCAATGCAAGTCATGAGACACGTGTAATATACATTTTCGAAAATCATCCCTTAAGAAGATAAAAACGGAGGTGCAAAGATTCACGCGGGCTAAACCGAGAGAACCTGCTATTTAGAAATACCTCCCTAAAATTATTATGAAGCCGAGAGCTATCAGGAGAGCAGAGCACGACCTCCTCTTGTCCTAGCATCCCTGTCGCGAGAGCTGCGCCCTGCTATTGACAACACGCTTTCCCAACGCGAGAATTCTCTCTTTCTTGGGGAGGCTTATGCCCAGCAATGGATTTCCAATGGCTGATATAGCAATGAATTTAGCTATGTAATTCCTGCTATATTAAATTTATACTTCTGTTTGATTTGTCTACAACTAGCCTTCTACGCCTATTATAATAAACTAGCAGTGCCCGCGACTTTATTCGCGTGGAATAGTAATTTAAGAAGTATAGTAACCTTCCTCGATAAATGTACTATCCAACTTTTTCAAATCGGATTAGCAGAGATTAGCGAGTTAAAACAAACTAACATAATCTTCAGCTTTATTATATTAGTATAGATTATTATAAAATTAATCAATTCCAGAGTAAACATAACCGATAGTTATAAAATGTAAAATAATTTACTTTAATATTCACTCTACCCAGACACTACATTACATAACACAATTATTAAGTAAATAACCTGTACCACGTTATTTATTTGAGTTATTCAAGATAAAAAACAATAATTTATTTCGATTTCTAATCTATTGTTGCAAAATAACTTGTTAATTTGGTTTTGTTTATGAATGTAAGTCGGACGGGCAGTGACTGACTGCAACCTTGAACTGATTACAAATGTAATTAAAATTAAATTACGAGTTGGATCGGAAAAGTTTATTTTTCCGGTTTTATCATTCAGAGAAACGGAAATGTCGTTGGCAGAATTCGCTGAGCACAGCCGGGCCCAAATTCAATTATTGTAGGTTAAATACAAGTTTCGGAGCAGTGAGTAGGTACTTAGTATTCTCTAAGTATAATGTTTTGTATATTCTTGTATAGTCAATTAAATTAAATCTTTATTATCGTTAATTTGGAATAACAAAAAAATATTTGTATGTACGAGATATAGACTAGCCTAGCTAAAATGTATTTTATTTAGCGTGAAATAATAACAAACAGCCATAAACGAAAACATTTTTCTACACGCACACCTACTATGTCATATTATTATTAACACACACGTGTACTTGTGACAACAATTGGCAAACAACTTGGAACTGAACGCACAATTACTAGAGTTCATAATTGATTGTGAGATTTTGTCAATTTTGAGTAATATGATCTCTAACCTTGTGTTTGATTGAATATAATGTGAAAATCTGAGACTTGTTCGTGCGAAACAGTATCCGTACTAATATTATAAATGGGAAAGTGTATGTGTGTGTGTCTGTTTGTCTGTCCGTCTTTTACGGCAAAACGGAGCAACGACTTGTCGGGATTTTTTAAGAGGAGGAAGTTGAAGGGATGGAGTGTGACATAGGCAACTTTTTGTCTTTTTAATAATACCCCACTTCCTTACAATGGGGGATGGAAGTTTGTATGAAGCATTCTGCATGGATATGGAGCATTTTCAGGGTAGTAAGCTAAAAAGAGGTATGCAAACTATTTGTGACTAACAAAAATATTATGCCTCTTTTTTTGGGATCCCTAACCCCTTAAAGGAGAAGGTAAATTTGTGAACTTTCGCAATTTTCAAGCTAAATAAGGTGGGAAGCTAAATATCGGTACACAGACCATCGGTACAAACAAAAATATATGCTTTATTTTATTTTGGAAATCTTTCTCCATTTGTTATCTGTGTCGCCCCGAATTTAACGCGAACGAAGCCGCCGACAAAAGTTAGTTGATTATAGTTACGGAGGGTTATCTCATAAATATAATGTAATAAAATATAATGTATTGACGTTATTTTGGCCGAGGTTTTATTGTACCACAACATCATTTTATTCAGAAACTAGCCTACGTTTCGCTCCCGTGGAATTTGTTTCATTCTTATCAGACGTCAGTGTCAGACATTAATTAAAAAATATGTTTTCGTTAGTGCCGTTAGCGACCCTATATTTTTAGTAAAATTGAAATACAGGCTATTTTAATTGTTCGTGCATACGATTCGGTAGCAATCCGTGAACCTTTATTTTATTAGATATTAATTGGTGATCTGACTAGTAGTTGATTTGTCACAACTATATTTAAGCAGCAAAAAAATGCATAATTGTTGGTTATTTTGTTGAAACTATATTCTTTTAAAATAACTGGAATCTCATAAAGTGTTCTCAGTAAATATTATTCTAAAGATGCCTACGCAAAGGAAACCTACACACAAACGATTGTTTATACCATCGACAAGTGTTTACAAAATTCAATTATTCTAATATAGCACTCACCTTCATTTCAGTGCCGCGATGGGTGGTATTCCCTTGCCAGAATCTTCTTGAGAAACCTTTCACATAACCAGTCACTGACTGCTTATACTCGAAACCAGGGTTCCAGCAAAGGGACCCGTAACCAAAAACCCAAAAGGGCTCTTTCCTCTGTGTGACCTCGACGTCGCACTCCGTCCTCACCACCTCCTCCGTATCTTCTTTGGCGAATTTCTTGTCTTTATCCATCTCAAATTCACTAAACATTGGGAGCTTTCTCTTAAATTCAATTAGAAAATATTCGCTAAATATTCTAAGGAGAGAAAGTTTGACGCCCGCGTCCTAAATATATATCACAGATTTGTTCACTTGGTTATTCTACTTGTGTCTCATTGTTGGGTTTTGAAGCACGTGTATCGTGGATAATTAGCTATGAACGCACAGAGTTTATTCGACCGTCCATGGCGGCGATGGGTCCTCTACTGCCAGGCGGCCGGCCTGGCGAGTGATTCTACCGCGCGCTTACTAACCTTTTTCGCTCCGCTAGATGCAAACGCTATCTGCTGTTAAGTCAAGCAAATATCAACCGTCACTATATACAATAAGAGCTTATATCAGCGTACAATGTTTATGTTTATTAGCAGACAAGGCGGATCCGTGCCGTTCCGTTGTACGTAACAGTTTGCTCTCGGGCCTGTTATCACTTGAATTTTATTGTTTGATAGTGTTTTTCATTTCACTTTTGGTATTTTATCATCGGTTCCTACTTTATTTGAGGTGCAAATACACTGCCAATAACACTGAATGTTTTTTTAAATAGTATAAATACATCGAGATTCGGTATAATGAAACGTGTTCATTGAATTTTTGGCGGGCCAATAGGAGCAGTCTTGAAGACGTACACAGTAAAATGCGGGTGATGCAATTTTCGATGAGCTTACAAGCTTTCTGATGAAAGTGCTACGGTACGATTTCCAGTTGCAAAACGCTGGGGGTAATTAATCCCATGGCAACCTGAAGTCCTATTAAACAAAGCTTACTCCATATCAGATGATCTCATCGAAGCCTTTGAAGGTCAATGTAGTTGCTCATTTGTTTCTGTATGATTGTCTGTTGATTTTAATTGCTGGTGTTATTTATATTTCTGAAGAGCAGGCGATAATAAAAGATAGTGCTGTATGGCACAATTTATATGAAACATGCTTCATTTAATTATGTATCTGTGTTATAAATACGGATTATCCTGTTTTAAATGAGTAGTTTTAACTGTTGGAGTGCTGAAAAAACGTTTTTGAAAATTACTATGTGATTCTGTCATAATAAATTATCAGATATAATTCCATTTCATTTTATTTCACTTCATTTCTAATATGAACATCTAAAATACACGGCGCACAAAACACGTGCACATGCCACTGGTCTATGAAATATAATTGTTTTGGGACCATAAATGTACCTACTACATTATTTATTCAAAACTATTTTTACCATTCGAACGTCTTAACTATAAAAACTTATATAGCGTATTTAAAACTAGCTATATATATATATATATAGCTGTCAAACTAGGGTGTTTTTAAAACATATATTAATATACATATATAATTATAATAATATATTTATATAATTATAATAAATATATTTTACACCCATACACAGAGCAAACACTATTTGCTCTGGGTGGGAATCGAACCCACGACCCCTGGTGCACAAGACAGGATCACTACCATCTGCGCCATCGGGCCCGTCAACGCTTCAATTAAGAATGATTTTTGTAATATGCTTTATATGTCAAAACTATATAACTGGCATGTGCGATAGAAGTGACGTCAACTGTCTTGTGCGCCAGAGTCGTGAGTTCGATCCCCACCCAGGTCAAATATTTATATGACTCAATGTTCAATATATTGTGGAAATTACAAAAACTCGTGCGTCGCTTCTACATTGACCTCTGTCATTATAATCAATCTATAGTTACTGAATATTTCTTGGAATTAGTTGGACCGAACATAAGGCTACTTAAAACCTTGTCCTGCGAGATAACGGCCAGCGCAGTACCTGCGAATCAGCAACTCGCAAGTTTCTAGAATCGTAATTTTCCAAACACATCATTCCGAGTCTCAGACGAGTTCTATACTTTATGCCTATCGGGGAAGACAGAGATAAATTCATTTCAGCGTATGGCTATCCGTATTATAGTTCTACTCATAATAAATCAACTTTCTAAATGCTTACAAACGCGGTTTATTAAATTTGTAACATTTTTCTTGACGTTCGGTTACGTTGCGGCAATAGTTTTCGATATTGGCAAAAAATTTTGTGTAAACGAAATAGTTTCATTATAATTTAATAATTCCTCAATTGTAACTTCTTTCATAATGAGATGTTAAATAAGAGACACCAATTACATTACAACATACATTATTATATACTAAAAACAAAATAGTAACGTACGGGAAACGAACACGCAGTCGTCGTCGCTAAAGATTGGTCGCCAATGGCAGGGCGGAACTCGTATTATTAATGAGAACCATACTTTTTCTCATTTGAACAAAGTAAAAATACACAGACTGCATTAAAACATGATTGCTTTGTCTAAACGGGAGTGCGTTCAATAAAAGATAGCGCCGGAGTCAATATAATGGTCCATATATTTTCATAAAGAGTAAATCACAATGCATTAGTTTATTTTATATTACACAATATAACAGACATGGAGTATTAACAATTCAACATTCACTCTCTTAAGATAACAATAGAAATAATTTACATTCACTTTATTATTATTTAATACAATTCCGTTATACAAACGCGACCTATTTGGAAAATACTGTACGGAATTTTTTTATTGGTATTTAGACAATAGACATATCTTTTTTATTTATGGTAAAGGTATAATCTAGAATATATAGATAGAACGCTTCATCATATTATCATATAGAATATTTCATAAAGTACTAGATATAATTTAATTGAACTACATATATACCGGCTTCATTAAAAATAATAATAATACATAAGACTCTCACAAAAAACCTCCCACAATACAACTTGTATCACTTACATTTATTGATTGATTGTCTGATTTTATTTTAACTACCAAGGTATGCGTTTGTCTGTCCCAATATTATGCAACTAATATAAAAATTAAATAAATGTCTAAAGTATTCACAAAATGTCTATCAATATTGGCAGAAATGAAATTGTTTATTCAATCATACAGGTTTGGTGGAATATTTATTATTTTCAATGAATCCTGTATAATATTAAAACCAAATAAGATATGTTATAATTTAAAATATTTAGAAACTATGATGGTGTTTCATTTTAATGACAAATCCATCTTCTATGTATAGATAAATTATGTTTTAATATCATATTTCCTTATAACCATGTAAAAATATACATCTATAATTTATTGTTCCAAAAATTTAATTATTGCAGTAATTTATAAATATGTTATTAGTATCATCATAATAATGTATTTTATTAAGACTGGCCAGCAAGTTTTAGAGCAGAGTATTGATAAAAAAATATGACTAACACATTTCTCATATATTTTTCAGCTAAGATTATTAAATGTAACATTTATTATTGCTATAAAATTATTATTGTTCGGTAACATCGCTATGTAATGTGAATAAAACCAATCTCTTAATTTGTACACACACTTCTCACGTCTACATTTGCACCAAAACTTTGTGATTTAAAAGGTAACTAAGACAGTTAAATTATTATATTGAGATTACATAATCCATTAATTATTGTACATATAATTTATTTACAATTTTTAATATGTTCATTTGTGATATTTGGCTTTGATTGTTCCTTCAATGAAGAAATTGCATATATCTCGAGTGCTTTATATATATAATTGTATACATAACTATAAGATTTGATACATAGTATACCATTGCATAAATACGAAATGACTGAAGCAAATCTTTTTAATAAATATTATATAAGACAACTTCATGTCAAAAACATTTAAATACATAAAGCACTCCAAACATACATGTGTTAATTAAGCTAAGTATAATAAATTGTGATGTTCATAATTACATCTACTATATACAATTATCAGACTTTGTACATAGAGACCTAGTGTCAAACGTTCAAGATTCTTAATAATCGAATATTCGCGACGGCGTCGATATTGAAACACACCGATATATATTTAAATATAGTTAAATACTACGAGCCTGAATGCAGGCCAGGTACAGTTGTTACTTGCTTACTTCAATGTTATGTTACATTATGACTAGTGATATGTACGATAACTACGCGTAGGGCTTGGTGAACTCAAACCAACAGCGAACATCCAATGAGATTACATGTTAATATATTTTTTATTTATTTTTAAACAACGCACCCCGGGGAGAGTCTAAACTGTCAGTCCTGTGTCTTTCACTGCTCAATTGATTGGTCTATCCCCAAAGGCCTAGAATAGGGTAAGTTTTGAGTCCTGCAACGAATTTATCTAAAACCAAACTGTGGCGCACCACTAACTAAATCTATTTAATTAAACACCATAGTGTTTCTGTCTACTAACTAACATTTTAACCAATAAGGCACAACTAAACATTGTTGAAATGCAGGTTATATTTTGGACAATAGAAACGAGAACGGCTTTTTTAATTGGATGAAAGATCTTTCCGTCATGTTACTGAACTGAAGTACCAAGTACACGCTGATGAATTCATATAAGGAAAACTAGTTTTAAAGTATCTTTGAAAATAGTACCTCCCCGTGTAACAGGTGTCGCAAGAGACCTGTTGTCTCTTACGACCCCCGGTACACTTTACCAGAACTGATTGTTTCCGGTACATCTATCCGAATCAGCGTAACTCAAAAACAACTAGGCTTAGAAAGGCATCAGTATCCCTGTCGAGACTACGCTCTGCGATCGCCACCACGACTGCCCAGCGTGAAAGAAAAAGTGAAAGACCAGTACTGACTTTAATTTACATTTTAGCTAAACACTAAAAAACATCTAAATATCTCAATATATACGCAGTCAGGTTTTTTGGTAGGTCCCCCAATGGGATAATAATAATAATCAAGAAAAATCTTGAAACGTGGAGGTAGGTGAATCAATTAATTAACCTATAAAGTTACTTAGTATTTAATCACGAGAATATTATTATGCATTTGAATATCATCCATTTATATACAACATTTATTAATAATATCAGAAATATTCACATTTTGGTCACACCGTCACAATATCTCGGAATTAATCCGGTAAAGCTAAACTTAAATTTTATTTTCAAAACCGTTTCGTAAAGGAGCCACCGGAGTAACGCAAAACTTTACAAGACAGACAGAGTTCTATCAATTCTTCAATTGGAATTTGAATGTCAGAGTAGTTGCTTGGAAAGTCTCAATATCTCTTTCACTTTTACGTTACAACAATTCCTCTACGGTATTGAATGTCAAAGTCTGATGTGATAGTACATCGTGTACGAGAGGCCAAGTTGGTGACCCACGCGACAATATACAACGCCATAATAAAACGCCAGTCCTAGAATAAATAAGAAAATCGAAAATCACCTACAAAATTGTGTCACCGATTCATTCTTATATTGCCTAGAAACGTCTCAAAATACGTGGCGGGTTCGTCTGCGTCTTCGTGAATATCGCGACGCCATTATAAACGGGAATCGTTCGCGTCCCGGCGGGCCGGCAGTCGCCCGCCGCGGGGGAGGGGTCGCGCCGCGCCTAGGCGGCTTGCTTGCATCATACGTTGGACTCGGGCCCGTCCGTGTTGTGCTTGAAGGAGGCGCGGATGCGGGCCAGGTACAGCGCGCAGATGTGCCCGTAGCACTTGTTGTACCACTCCGGCGTCCGCCCCCTGGAACGGAGTCTGTTGTTAGATTCGGAGCGATTCGGTTGCTTCGCAACTTAGATCTATCGATTGTAGAAATCAGTGGACCAAAAATTTGGCCGCCCCCGTCCCCGCGGTACTCACATGGTGTCGACGCGCGCCAGGTGCACGAGCCGGCTGCGGCCCTTGCCGGCGGGCTGCGCCAGGTAGCGCGACGCCAGCACCACGCCGCGCGCCCCCGCCCCCGC